>VWZS01009814.1:0-57283 GCA_013397075.1 Rhabdornis inornatus
GAGGAAGGAGAGGAGGATGAGGCTTAAGCCACCTGGTATCAAAGGAACTTCTGTAAAGCAGGCATGCATCTGAATGACTTCTGGTAGTGGTGGTGAAGCATGTTTTCTAGAAACTATGTACCCAATTATCGTCTCAGCATTTGTGAGATTTGCCAGATTTCTCAATGTAACAGTTCTGAATCCTAATTCTTACGTTTTTTGTCCTTTAATATTAAGAGCACATAAAGGCATGTATTCAAGATCATGGTTTCTGTCTTTCTTAACACCTCTATTGGACAGCTGTTCAGCCTGGGTGGCAACAAGTAAGTTTAAAGACATGTCAGAAAGCTTGCACTACAGTGGTATGCTCTGATCACTGAGGCTTACGTATTCTTAAGACATATGCTTCTCATGTAATTATGTTTGATGTTTTTCTTACAGGACTCAAACCTCCCTGTAACTGCATTGAAAATGGAAAGCCAACCTAAATTCCTAAATAAGGCTAAGTACCTCTGACTTGTTTTACAGTTCATGTTAGCGCAGGAAATTTTCCACTTCTCTGTTGAAGTCCTTTGCAAAACGCAGATGTAAATTATGTTTTCCTTCTGGCATCAGAAGCAACCTTAAAAGAGGAAAAAAAACCAAACACTGATTATATATTTTATTCTGTGAGTATAGGTACTTAAAATGCTTGTTACATTTTCCTTGCTCTTGGTTACCCAGTAAGGAATTGTAGTAACTCTTATTTTAAGTACTGTCCCTGTGTATGTGGTTGGAATGTGAACCACAGCAACAGTTGGAGCCACAAGCACACTACTTTTCCCGCTTTGGGGAGGATAAAATAAGCCTAAACTGAATTTTTGTTTCCTAGACCCTAGAAAACTTTCTGGTCATCTTCAGACAAGATAAGATTCCAGAACTTATGTGAGTAAGATGCATCTTTGAAAGGTATGTAAAGTACCTGAGCACTTCTGCCTCTTTCAGAGAACAGTAGTTTTGCTAGGCGGTGAAATGTAGAGTTCTTGTTATTATCCAAACTTGGTCAGTACTTGTACTTTGTCTAATCTTTCTGCAAAAACACAATCCAGAACTAAAATCATTCCCCCATTAAAATAAAAAGGGAAGTCGGAACTTCTCTGCCTATACCGAACGCTTAGAAATAGTACCTGTGAATAAGGTTAAATCTTTATAACACAAATATGAATTTGACATACCCAAAATTCTACTTTTGTTTTTTATCTGAGACTAACTTTATACATCAGGGATGTACACTTCCTTAAATAAGAGTGGGAATGTCTTTAAATTGTTTTGCTTTACCATATACTAAGCAGTTTCAACAGAGCTTAAACAATTTTGACTGATACTTTGTTGCCTTCATGTCAAAGTCCCACTACAGCAAGAGGGATCAACCTTCTCTTGGTTTTGTTTTGGGAAAAGAGCAGCAGCATGTGAACATACCCAGCTTTTCCAGTGAATTCTGTCTGAATTTTATTAAGTCTGTTTCTTCAAAGATGAGCAGCACACAGATGCACAAACTAAAGTGCTGTGCATGCTGTTTCCCACTACCATCATGCTACGAAACTTCAGCTATACTATGCAAATGAAGAATGATGGCACACTCTTTCACCATGAGAGAAACCAGTAGTGTATCTGCACTATAAGCAAAAGCTTTCTTTACTACTAGATAAAAATCAAGGCAAGAAAAGCTGATGGTAGAAGCATGTGTTACTGAAAATGTACTGAATTTAAGCTTTTCTTTATGCTTCACAATGGAAAATGCTATTTCCAATGCAACCAGGGAAGAGTAGGACCATGTACCCAATACATTAATAATACATTGCATTAATTTATGAGAACACCATTAGTCTGGTTTCTTTTCCGACAAATACACATATGGGGGAGCACTTTAGCACAGAGATGTGCAAAGAATCACTGTTCTACATTTTATTGGATGGCAATTTCTAATAGTGTTTCTTCTTTGACTTGTCTTCCAAAGAGAAGCTATCAGATTCTTGTCTAGTTTCTTGGGATAATTTGTCCTAGTCAGCATCTGGAGTATTTTGGAGCTCAGTGAAACCAAGCAGGACGATAGGTGTTCTGAACAGGGCATGTAGGAGTGACGAACCAGCAGACATGAAATAAAACACCTGTGTGTGATTGCTAGGAAGATCTCTTGTTCTCATCTTTCCTGTAGCAGAATGCATTACTATGATCAGCAGGGCTAACTTTGAGATATCATTCATTTTTGCACTGAGATAACACCAGCAAAATAGTTCCCTACACTTTGCATTCATAAAAATGCTTCCTTCCCCCCCACCCCACTACTTCTGTTCTCCAGTGCTGTTATTAAGTAGTAATAGAATGCTTGCATTTGTGTGCAAATTCATGAAGAAAACTCAGCTGGTTAAATCCCAGCTTTTTATAAGAAGCATTTCTGGAATTTTCAAGTTGTGCTGGTTTTGGCTGGGATACGGTAAATTTTCTTCACAGTAGCTGTTACTGGGCTGTGTTTTAGATTTGTGCTGGAAACAATGTTGATAATACAGAGATGTTTCTGTTATTGCTGAGCAGGGCTTGCACCACCTCAAGGCTTTCTCTGCTTCTCGTACTGCTCCACTAGGGAGGAGGGCGGGGGTGCACAAGGAGTTGGGAGGGGACACAGCTGGGACAGCTGATCCCAACTGACCAAAGGAATATTCTATACCATATGGCATCATGCTAAGCATACAGAGTTGGGGAAAGAAGGAAGGAGGGATGACATTTGTCTTCTGAAGTAACTGGTGTGTGTGATGAAGCCTGGCTTTCCTGGGGATGGCTGAACACCTGCCTGCCTGTGGGAGGAGTGAGTTAAGTCCTTGTTTTACTTTGCTTGCATATGTGGCTTTTGCTTTAGCTATTAAACTGTCTTTACCTCAACGCATGAGGGTTTTTTTCCCATTTTCACTCATCTGATTTTTGTCCTGGATCCCGTGAGTGAGGGAGTAAGTGGTACTGAGTTGCCATCTGGGGTTAAACCACAACACACACAAAGCAGATTTTTCTTGATATTTTTCTTCTTTATACAGTAATGTTTCTGAGCACACTTGTAAATTTTTTTTTCTTATTTTGCTTTTCTTAAAAACACTGAAAATTCATGGGACAGGTGGAAACAGAATCTTTGAGGTTTTTCACATCAGTAGGGCAGAGCAAACAGAAATAAACTGTGTTTCTCTCTCTAATAACTGGGAATCTCTCTCCATTCAGAGCATCTAAATTCCCTGTTCTACTGAATGAGACATAAATTAAGTCTCTTACAGCAAAAGCAATGCAATAGTCATAACAAACAACTTTGCTTGCTTTGATAAAGCTTATGAAATAGTGGTTCTGTTTGTGTAGTGGAAAGAGGCAAAGGAACTTACGTGATTTCTCTCAGAGGGCTTTAGGAAGGAGCTTATTAAAATACTGTATTTTTTTAATACTACAAGAAAAGCCCAGCTGCCCTATTCACATTGCAACTTGCTAGGGAAGTTTAGAATAGCTCTCTGTGTGGCAGAGACTACTTGTCCAAATACTTTTTTTTTTTAACACTGAGTTTGAACTACTTCATTTCTCCAACAATGGTTCATAAAAATTTCATCATTTAACTTACCGAGAGCCTTTGATGTGCTTATGAATATATTCTGCATGAGCTTGTGGGACCAAAGGGTCTTTCTCACCATGAATTATAAATGTGGGACATCTAATATCTGGCAGCCACTGCTGGCAGATATTACCTAGGGAGAAAACAAACGAAGGTCACATTTTGGTTTAAAATTGTATGAAAGATGAAACTGCTTCCGTAAAGGACTCTGAAGTCCATTGGGTTCCAGCTATTGCCTCTCCTTATGGATTGTGTGATTAATCCACAGAACTATGTAAGCAGGACTATAATTAATATTTCTTTCTCCAAAATCTTACTTCACTGCAATTTGCTCCATTAATGGATACTAGCACAAAAGGATACAGAGGATGAAGTACTTCTGTTCCACGATTCCCCCAGGTTCCCTTTGACTCTTCAAAGCCAATACATGCATCTCATTCCCAGCTTTGTTCTTTTCAGCCTTAGAGTCTTATGGCCCTAACCTTTAAGCTGCATTTTGTTACAGCAGTCCCCGGGTTACAAGATTTGCTACTGATTTTGGAACAAATTAACTTAGGCTGTACTCATACCTGTTGCACCTCCCAGGCCCTTTGCTGCCCGCAATGTTCTAAGGGATTGAGCCCAGCTGGATGCTAGGCACCTACCTAAGCCTCTCTATCACTCCCCTCCCCAAGTGGACAGGGGAAAGAAAACAGAATGAAAGGTTCCCGAGTTGAGATAAGGACCAGGAAAACGCACTCACCAAACACCATCATGGGCAAAACAGACTCAACTTGGGGATATTAATTGAATTGATTACTAACAAAATTGGAGGAAAATAATGAGAAGTAAAATAAATCTTAGAAGCTTCTTCCTGCGTTCTACCTCCTGTCCCTCTGTGGTGCAGGGAGATGGGGAGTGGGGGCTATGGTCAGTTCACAGGTTGTTCCTGCTTCTGCTCAGGGAGTCCTTCCACTGTTCCAGTATGGGGTCCCTCCCACAGGAAACACTTCTCCATGAACTTCTCCAACATTAATCCATCCTACAAGCAATGGCTCCCCACAGACTGCTGCAAGGTGAGTCACCTTTTCACAGGATGCAGTCCTTCAGGCACAGCCTGCTCCAGCATGAATCCCCCACTGGGTCACAAGTCCTACCACGAAACCTCTCCAGTGTGGACTCTTCTTTCCATGGGTCTGCAGGTCCCAGCAGGAGCCTGCTCCAGCATGTATTTCCCACAGGTACAGAACCCTCTTTTAGGCATACACCTGCTCTGGCATGGGCTCCTCCAAGAGCTGCAGGTGGATCTCTGCATCCCTGTGGACCTCGATGAGCTGCAGGGGCACAGCTGCCTCACCAGGGACTGCATGAAGGACTGCAGGAAAATCTCAGCTTGAGTGCCTGGAGTACCTCCTTCCCTTCCTTCTTCACTGATTGGTGGCTGCATAGTTGTTCCTCTCACATATTCTCACTCTGCTCTTCTCTGACTGCAGTAACATCTGTGCAATAACTTTTTTTCCTTTTTAAATGTTTTCACAGAGGTGTTTTTGCCATCACTGATTGCCTTGGCCAGTGGCATGTCCATCTTGGAGCAGGCTGGCACTGGCTTTGCCAGACAGGAGAAAGCTTCTAGGCACCCTGCAACCCCCCGATACCAAAACCTGGCTATGCAAACCCAGTACAAATGCATAACCATTTGTTTGATGAATTGTACTAAAGCTATTCAAAGGTTATTTTCCCTGCCTATTCAAAAATTTATGCTTACTAGTCATTAATCTCATTAGAAATAACTTTAATGGTTTCGCTTAAAGACTTTTCTGAAATTTCTCCCCTTTTTTTCCTCATTCCTTAGTAACCCAGTTTCCAAACTCATTGCCTAAGTTCCCACATTTTTGCAAGGGAATCTTTGAGCAAAACATCCTTGATGGGCTTTATGTTCCATTTTTCTTTGAGATAACTTTGTCTATTTGTAGTTGTCACCTTGCAGCTACCAACAGCTGTAAGATTAATGCTCATACATGCACACTTTCCTTAGCTCTACAGTCAAAGGCTGTTTCACAGTTTTTCCAATTGTTCGGTTATTTATGCAGTCTTTGTTAGCAGTTCTACTTGTTAAATATTTTCATTTAGAACATTTTGACCAGAGTCGTCTAACACCTGCAGAAAGGTTGACTGTTTTTCAGAACAAGCACCAAGTAAATTTAGGTTATTTATCTAGGAACATAGTTGGCAGACAAACTATTATTTCCTAATTTTCAGTCCTAAAACTGTTTTGTACTATAACCACTAAATTGTATTTAAAAAAGAATGGAACAGCAAGAAGGATCTTGGACGTTGCAACTTTATGCAACTTACTCAGTTTCATTAAGTGTTGGCACCTTCTAAACGTTCATTTCTTATGGTATTTCATAAAAAACAGCTGTCTCATTCAGTGAAAATAGCCTAGTTTTAAAAAGTGCTTGAGTTTTTGACCAACAATGGCTTTGTTGTCCTTCTTTTATCTCTGATGGGTTCTATTAACACCTTTTCTTACATCTGTTTTATCTGTGCCTTTGTTGCAGCGTCTTAGCTTTAATTGCAAGGTGGCCTGTTCGTAATCTAAGTTAAAAAATTGGTTTTCCCCTGGAAAAAAACCTGCAGTCTGATAGCTGCTCATCTCTTGCAGTGAACATTAGGCTTCTCCCAATATCTGACCCAGTTTCAGCATCTGGGCAATTCAGCTCCGTGTTTACATGTTTCTTGGTGGCTGCTTTTTCACAGTCACTTTATCTCAGTGTCTGAGGCACGTGCAGGAAGTGAAGGGATGCCACAGCCGCAGATTCACCAGCCTGGGCTTCGCAATTTGGAAAAAAAATAGTTTTAAGCAGATTCCAGAAAGCGTAAAATAAAATCGGAACCTAATTTGTTACATCACTTTACTGGGAGAAATCCCAGTCCTGTGTTGATGGTCCTATACAAAAATTAATGGAAAAAATATGACATGAAGGAACATTTTCCTTGTAGTGCTGCTGCCTGTTAATGTACATCACCTTCTATCTTTCATTATGAGAGCTACAGGAAAATGTGTATAAGAGTTACAAACTCCTTTTTTTAATACATTATGTATTACTGCTTTAGGCAAATTAAAAGCAAATTCCCTGTGAATCAAAATAGAACCACAGATTATTCCTCATAATATCCTTGGCTGAAAAGGTCTATGTAGAGTAATTGCAGAAATCTTCAGGGATAAACAATTACATTGTCTAGTTCATCACTTTTTTGTTTTAAACACCTGAGCTGCTTCAATAGTGTTTTTAAAATGTGTTTTTTTCAGTTCTGAGTTCTCAAAAGCTGAAGTCCCTTCTTTTTTAACTCACATGCTACTAGGTCTGAAAGAGTTCTTCAGCTTTGTTTTGCAAAAAGTGGAAAGATTATGCCTTACTTTTGGTACATCTTAACTATGTCATCAAGAGATAATCCTTTGACACAGAGACAGAAGAGGAGAGAAAGATTCTGCCTGAGCAGAATCCTTCCCGTTTAGTCTGCACAAAAGCAATGACTTAATAATGCAATTTTGTGGTGGAACAAGAGGAAAACCTTATCAGCTAATGTTTCCCATAAATGTTTTCCTCCCATACCTTTCTGGTTCTGTGAACCATCTACAGAGTAATTGTGTTATTCCTGAGTGTGAGTCAGACCCAGCTTTTAATGTCATATGCAGAGTCCTTCCTTTACTGGCTGCTAGAAGTACTGTTAGATTTTTTTTTTTCTTTTAATCCAGAACTGCCTGCTACTCTAATTGCCTCAGTTCCACATTGTGAAAGCCTTACCATCTGAATTTTCAGCAAAGCACGATATTCCATCTACCCAAGCCTCACAGGTGTCTGCAAAGTACTTGTGTCCATATAGCTCTTCCAGTGGTTTCCTGACCTTTTCACTCCATTTTGAAACATCTCGGATGCCTACATAAAATAATAGTGAAATGTTATGTCCTTTCCAGTAAAAGGGTACAAACCACATCTAATATGGGGAAGTTTCCAAACCAGACTGGAAATATGTATTTCAGACTTGAAACTGCAATTAATATTTTAAATAATTCACGGTATGGAAAGGGTATAAAAAAGACAGTTGTGCAACCTCTGCTGTGGTCCTCTGAATTGTAGGGGAACATGCTATTATGGTCACAAGGAAGAACAGAAAAAACATACTATTCAAAGGACTCAGTCCTAAAACTTCTGATGGTCCTTTCTTGAAGGCTTTGACAAGAGAAGTTCAATGGCTACATTGTGTATAAAAATGGGACTGTTTCATAAGAGTGTACTAGACCTGGCAGGTTTTCTATATTCTTTAGCCCTTTGCATCGACTCATGGATGGAAGTTCTTCCATGGCTCCTACCAGCTTTCAAAGGAAGGAAGCTCTTACTAAGACATTCCAGCAGACTGACATCATGGTACATTTGCCATAGTTCTACACAAAAACAAGTGACTCTACTTAGTAGAGATTTGTGACTCATGGCAGGCTGGCTAAAGCTGTACAAATAATCTGATATTTTAGTTATTTATGTATCAGTTTTTTCTATTTTTTCCCCACTAAAATTTTCACTACTGCTCACAAACTAGGTATTCAAGAGGGTTATTTTCACTAAACTGTATTTCAGCTGTACAGTTTTGCACTGACAAAGTCTGAAACAAAGCTGGCACAGCAGAGAACAGGACAGTACTGAATCATCAAACTTCAATATATGCCACTAGCAAAGGTTTTAATTGGTTTCAAAAGAGAATTAAGGGAAGAAAGAAGTGAGATGTTAATTAACAAAGAGAACCTGTCCAGCCAATTGACAAACATAGCAGTGACCAAAAGTATTTTATAACAGCATCTGATTGGATATGAGTCTGCTCATCCCAGGCTAGGTGCTACTGAACAACTGTTTCCCATACAGAATCTATTGTTTTATCCTTGTGGCTGGCATTAATTTGAAAAGAGAAGGGAGAAGCCAATGTTGATAGGACATAGATACCAGATCAACAACTTTCTCTCCTCTCTCTCACTCCATGCAGCTCAGATGAACTCATGACCCAGCTGTAGAAGACCTGTGCTGATACTCCAAGCTCTATCAGCCAGGGAGAGATGTTGAAAGCAGCAATGCACAAAGGCCAATATTGCAGTGGGTACTCTACGTAAACAGGACTTCTCTTTTTGTTGTTGTTTTGGTTTTTTTTTTTTTAATTTTTCTTTTACATCTTAGTCTGTTGTGCAGGGAGATGTGCATTTCATAGTTATACAACAAAAATTTCAGAGGTATAAAAACATGTAAAGAAAGCAAGCATTTTACAGAGCTAAAAAGCATTCTGCTTTCTGAACTAAAAAAACATATTACCACTCCCACTTTTAGTTTTAGTATAGGTGAGGTAAGTACAGATGTGCAATATATACACTTGTAATTTTGCTGAAGCCAGAGAGATTTCACAGCTGGTATAAATCAAACTCCAATCACTAAAATGAAACAATACCAGGTTACTTTTGTTGAGAGCCAACATGGCCAACTCTTTTAATTTCTATGTTCAAAAGGAAATATGGCCATTTCTTTCTATTTTTCTTTATAGTGAGAAGTGGTCTCAGATTCTATTTCACATGAATGGAATAAGGATCAGAAATCCCATGTTTCTTTACTCTGCAAAAGTTTCTAATTACACTAATTAACTCAAAAGGAATGCAAATGGTAAAGACTCCTTGGGACATTTACTTGAATGATTCATTTGCTTGTTGAACTTAAAAGGTAAGTTATGAACTTGTTTTCTTACTGTCTATATTTTACAGGCCCTAGAGGCAAAAGCTGTAATGAGCTAGTCCAGTAATTATCTGTGGACCTGGTTTTAAAAAGGTTGTGCAAGATGTAAGATAAGAAATCAAACCTGGGGTTTGATAGTATTATTTGGAATTCATTTTTAGGAATTTGTTATAATAACAAAAAAATGACTTTCTGAAAACTACTGATAAGCTATTATAACTTCTGCTTTTCATCAGAGTAATTTGGTAAGGGCTTGTTAAAAAATCTATTATATTACCCCTAGAGTATTTGTTAGAGAGTTTCTCACTATAACTTTAATCTATCCCAATACCTAGCAATGTAGTAAATTTTGTGTCCTGTCTCTTTAGGTTTGTTGTGTCCTCAGCTCTGTCTCCACTTAGCTGTTACATGACTAAGATTCTTGGGTCAAGTAGAAATTAAAATAATTCATTTAGAATATGATATGAAGTTTGTACATACCACTGTAAATTCTCACATCCTCTTGAGTAACGCTGGCATTTGCTCCCCAGACAACCAACTTGTGGATAAGATTTGGGTACCTCGCAGCAGCAATGAGCGCTGTAATTCCACCATCACTCCACCCCAGCAAGGAGAACTTCTTAAACTTTAGTGCCTTGATTCATACAAATATATGCAAATCATCAGCTGGCTTTACAACCAAATGTCAAGTATTTATTGAAAATTAACTGCACAGTTTTAGGCACAGCACTACATAGTTGAACTATAGTTAGCTTTTATAATTAGAAAATATAATTTTCTTGCTACACATAAAAATGCTTTAAAAAAGTCAGATATTTGGAAAACAAGAAATTACACCTGCCATTTCAATTTTCTATAACTCTTTAATGACATAGGCAGTCGTCTATTCGATTCTTGCCACGTTTTAAAAAGCCCTTCAAAAAAAGAAAAGCTGATTTAAAATGGAGAGTAAAGACCTTTTCAGAGAGCATGATGATATGAAGAATCTGTGGATTCTCTTGGTGTGAGGTTGGCAAAGATTATCACAGTGTGGATGGTAAGCAATCCAAGATTAAGCTAAACTTTAGAAAAAGGAAAGTGGACACTTGGAAAGTGGAAGCCAGTGATCTGGTTTACTGATGCTACCTGAGCTAAAAAAATAATCTGCTCTGTAACAACCAAAAAATGCTTAAAGTATTTTCTACAGAATTGTACCAAATTTTAGTTGCTAATTCACATTTTCTGAAGCTTGCAAGTGTATATTTTAAATGTTACTTCACGGTCAGTTGCAATTCAAAACATTAATAACTAAATTCCTCCTTCTTTAAAAGGAAAGCTTAGGACAACCATTCTGACCAGTGACAGGACCCAGGGGAATAGCATGAAGCTGAGCTGGGGGAAGCTTAGGTTGGGTATCAGGAAAACAGGTTTTTCATCCAGAGGGTGTTTGGGCACTGGAACAGGCTCCCCAGGGCAGTGGTCACAGCACCAACCCTGAGAGAGTTCAAGAAGTGTTTGGACAATGCTCTCAGGCGTGTGGTGTGACTCTTGGGGTGTCCTGCACAGGGCCAGGAGTTGGACTCGATGATCCTGATGGGTCCCTTCCACTCAGCATGTTCTGTGATTCTATGTTAATGCTTTCTACTAGAATTTGAAACAAGAGATTCCTCATAAATCACTATATGTGGTAGAGAGTACTGGCAAGCACAGGAGAGAGGATTTTGTGTGTTATGTTCAGTGGGGAAAGAGTGTGGAAGGTAAAGGCACTCATGAGAAAATACATCTGAAGGTTGTAGAGGGACGATATTCAATGGTTAAGCAATACTTAGAGTTTTGCATATAGGAACTGCAGTTTGTGAACTCATTCCCAATAATATATTTCACAGTGTTTTTTGCTTTTGTTCTGCAGAAATTACAGCCTTTTAGATGTAATTAAGGAGGATATTTTAGTTTTGGAGTAAAACAGAGCAAGTTAGTTGAATGAGATGCTTTGGTGCTTGGTGGTGTCGGAAGTCCAGGCCTGCTTTGTTGTGACAGAACAAAGCAAAAATGCAGGCAATGAGAGAAACAAGTACAGAGGGAGAAAAAGAAGTTTCTACTTTGCTTGTAAACTTGATGTCAAAGTGAGGCACAACTTTACATTTAGCAGTCTTGTATCCCTATAAGGCTTTTCTGGTTTTGGCTTCATCTTCTGTATTTTGCTCACTATAGTTTTGACCAATTTTAAATTTCACTCTGCAAAGCTATCGTTACTAAACAGAAAATAAATAAGGTAAGGGAAAGAAAGGGACATATAAAGGAAGACCTGATAGCAAGAAAAGAGAACTTCGAATTTTTGCAGCTGGTCAGAAGTTGGCGCTGGTCTGATGAAGAGGTAGTTAATCTGTGTCCAAGTTTGACTATTGTGCTGCTGAAGGGCTCCTGGTATCTTGGCAGTTTTTGGGGGTTGGCAGCAGTGCTTGTAAAGGTTAAGTTTTTGAGGCTGCTACTGTTCCCCTACTGCCAATAGCAAATGATGGAGCTCAAAGTTGGCTGACGGATGGAATAGCTGATTAAATTTCTTGTTGTTCATGCCAGGTTATTTGAGATCTATTTGCCTCCAGTATTTCTTGTGTTTACTAGCCTTTATTTTGATGCATTCTTTGGGATATCTCAGGATGCCTTTCCAGTAGGAGGAATTTAATTTATCCTTTGCAGCCTTCAGAAAAACAATGTGATGCAACAGATGTGATGGATAAGGTGTGCATGTTTGCTTGCTTTAATTTTAACTACTTACAGTACAGGTTGCTTACCTAACATGGGCAATAACCTGAAAGCTGGTTGCACAGCACAGTTTTGTGGGTGATTGTGTGCTGCTCACATTTATTCTGTGAGTTAACAAAATTTCTTTTGAAGTCACTTCTTCCATCCAGGCCTAGGTGAAATGCAGTCCAATGACCACATACAACAGTGAGCTGCAATACAACATCGCTCTGCCCTGCATGTATGTTTTCACTGCATCACAGGGAGTGTAGCAGAAGCAAAAGTTACCATTGGTCTATAAAAACATAGAGAAGCCCAAGCCCATCCTTTTGCTAGGACAGTGGCTCTGAAGAGTGAGAACTTCTTAAATATCAACACTAATTATATGCCTAATGATTTAATGCTACTGACTTTGCTAGCATTAAACATTGGGGTGGAGGGCAGCAAAGTGGACTTAGGTGTATTATACTTTTATTTCAAGCAAACTCCTTCACAGAACACAAACAGAGATACAGAACAGTGTCTTCTGCATAAAGGTACTAAATACTCTGCAGAATTTCAGCTTTTGTTATTTGACAGAAACCTTGCACCACTCACAGCTCCAGCAGAGACACCAGAATCTGAAGGAGACTAGAACAAAGGTTCTGAAGGCTCACCCATGCAGATGCGTTTTTTTGGCCGATTGTAGGCTGGATGATGTATATAAACCATAATATTCTGGAAATCATAGTTGGAATTATTCCTTGGGATTTGTGCTATCCTTTATAATATCCTAAAATAGAAGCAAGTTAGCCACGCTTGATAAGTTTTTATTAAGTCATTATTATATGCTTATATTGAGAAGCATCTTCAAAAAACCAGGATGCTATGCCTCATTTGCTTTGGCAGCTCTAGAGACTGGTAGGCTGCTGTCCCATTTGGCTGGAAGCTACACGGTTACATTCCCTTTGGGGAAAGCTCTGTTTAATATTTCGCATTTATTAGGATTTGAACAGAGACAGGAAAGAGGGTTACAACCATTTAGACTTCAAGTTTGTCACCCACTCATGGCAGCATCTTTATTTTCTTTGCTAGTGTAGCAGAAGAAATTGAAGATTTACAGTACAGAGAGAGAGCTTTTATGGCTAGAGGGCAGACCTGTGTCTTAATCCCGATTCTGCTGTCAGACTCACTTTGTTTTGCTATGCAGAATCCACCTGGAAGGCTACATTTCCAGTTTCAGATGGACTTTCAGCAAGGTTATTGTTTATTACAGAATTAGAGTTGGAGCGACTGTCTGAATCTTGCCTCTTATTTTTGAAACTTTAATGATCTGCCAACTTTCTTAATGTGACCAAAGAGACTGTATATCTTAATACAAAAAAGCCTGAATATTAGTTAAAGCTAAACCAGAAAATAGTGTCAGCAGTTATAGAACAGAATAAAAGAGGAACACAGAAACACAGATTTGAATAAAAAATTCTGCAAGAAGGATAAATAATAACAGCTTTAGGCCATATTCTTTATAATCACAATAGCTATATTAATTAGTAAGATTTGGTATGGTCACAGGAAGCCTTTGATTTCCCAAAAAATTACTGTAAAATGCAAAGCATCAAGTTAATTTTTAGAATCAAACGTTTCTTAAAATGGGCTGCTCAAGGCAAAATGCCAAGATTCTATTTGATAGAAAATTTTCTAAGAGCCCTTCAGTATGGTAATCCCTTCAATTAAATTGCTTTGCATAGACTTTGTTTCTCATACAAACATTTAACTAAACTTATGTGGTTCTTGGCTGCAACTCTCTTAGGGCAGGGTCTTAGAATACAAGCATATTGCTTTACATTAATTCCCACTGCTGAACCTCTATGCATCTTGCAGAATATGTGGGAGAAGGAAATATTTTCTGGAATAGTGTGTATATGCTCACTTTTAAGCCTTCATTTGTATGGTCTTTTCATAATCTGCTGTCTGCTGGAAGGAAACTTCTTCCTTCTCAAAATTTAAGGAAAACAGCTTAAAAAAAAAAGAAAAAGGAAGATAAAATCACATAATAGATTTACCTGCATAAGATCTACAGCATCTTTTGCATCCCTTTCAAAGAAATCTGGAGGAAAGTCTCGAGATGGAGGAATGGACTTTCCATATCCCCGAGGATCCCAAGCAACAACTGTGAAAAGTTGCTTATTCATAGACTTAAGCTGCGGTCCAAAATCAGTTTGACCACTCCCTGAAACATCATAATTTTTCAATTTTATTAACTGCCATACTGTATACATAGTATCCATACTCTAAAGGGAAAGTGGGGAAAACTTGTAACTTGCTTCCAAATAAGAGATTATCCAACAAGTGAAGTACTCTTTAATTTTAACTATCTATTGCAACTCTTGGACAGGAAATGCCACAAAAAAATCTTTAGAAGCATCTGCAGTATGGTCAGAGCAAACCGTTTCTGGTAGGTATGAAAGGTTATCAAGAACAGCACTCTCACATATGATTAAATACAGTATCTTAAACTGAGTTACCTGAGGAGGGATTTATCTTCGACAGATTTAAAGCACTAGCATGGTCATTGCTGTTTACCTGGGCAATACAGGTGAAACTGAGAATATTTTCAGGAATATTTTGCTCCAAATTTGTAAGTGAAAAGCACTGTGCCAGACAGTTATTATTTGATAAAGCATCTCTATGAGAATATTGGTGCTTAAAGCTGACCTTTAAATACTTTGTTGCCTGAGGAGACTGTGGTAGCACAGAAGCATAAAATTGTATATTTTTGTTTTTCTAGTATGTAAAAATAAGCCAAATACAGCCATTTTTTTCTGATGCAAAACCATTTCTTTTATTAATAACTCAGACCTTTAAAGGATTTAAAAACAAAGTACTCCCATCTATTGCACTAAGCTATCTATGAATTAAGGTAACTTAGTGTGAAGGTAAGACTGCAGTTTAGGTCTTATTTGTGTTGTGGTCATGTGGTAACAGTATCAAATGCTATTTGATTAAAACTTGTTCACATTTAATGTGCTGAAATATAAAATTTGCTATCCATTGCTACATTAAAAAGGCCATTTCAAAGTGTTTAAGAGGTTTTTATCTGTTTACTTGGAGAAATCTGTCCTCAGATACCATCAACAGGTCTAAGATATAAAAGAGGCTTTATATAGCCTGCTATGATGATAGCAATGTATGCATAAAAATAATAATAGTAAATAATCATCAATAATAATAATATTGTTCACAACTGAAGAAATACATTATTTCTGTTTAAAGAGTTTGCACTAGCAACAGGATTGCTAGTTTAAAAAGCTGTTTAAAGTCAATAGGTTCAAACATATGACTACTTGAAGGTTGACTAGCTTTAATTTTTTTCCACCCTCCCCTTGAGAATTCTTTGAAAGAAAGAAACACTTCATGAAGACTTGAAAACATTGCTGCCAAGAAGAACAAATGTTTCCTGCTCTTCAGTTCTTGACATTTTATCATCTTATCCAGCAATTCAGTTAAGCATTTGCCCATCTCTGAGCACAGTAACAGTCCTACTGACAGGCTGCCATGAACTGTTGGTAAGTCTGATGGATCCTTTAGAACTGCAAGAACCCAGAAAAAAATAGGCTGTGTTAATTTTAAAAGGTTGTTATCAAAAACAGTGGTTTCAATGGCCAGACACCACTTAGCTAGCAGAACCTGTTGTCCATCTCAAACAACTACTGAAAATCTTAATGATGGTGCTCTGAATAAACAAAATATGAAAATACATCTTTAAGCAAGAAATAAATCTAAGTGACTTTTTCACAATAAACTGTAAGGGTTACATGATGTCTATTAATTCAGCTGGAATCCATCCAGCTTCTAAAGAGAAGTGCATAACTCAGTCTGTGTAACAAATATAGATGACCTGATTTTTTTCCCCCTTTCTGCTATATTCCACCTTGTGTAGCTATTTGCCACCTGTCCTGGATACCATACCTTTGCACAGTTAATCCAAAAGAGAAGTGACCACTAGGTCAGTCAAGACATTGTACAAAAGGTGACTGGTAAGATAAATGAAATCTTCTAAAAACTGTTAACTGATGGCAACAACTCTCCATTTTCCCTTCTGTTGTAATTATAGCAATTTTTTTTTTTAATGACAATGCTCCATATTCAGGTGTTGAATACATTACAAAATTGTTTTGTGCATTCTTGCTTGAGACCAAATTGATAAAGAGGTTGTTGCTCTACAAAGACAAGATAAAATCTCCATACCTAGCATTCCTGGAAGCAGAAGAACTGCATGGCTTCCTTCTCCTGTTTGCTGATAATGTAGGTGGACTCCATTCACTTGGATTTTGGCAGATGTTATTGAAGTACTAGGGACAGGGAAAGAGGAGAGAAATAGGAAAACACTCAGTTAATTTTCATTACTACCTGGTCACTCCAGGAATACAGAATAATTACTTTTCCTAGATATTAATGACAGCACCGTGAGATTTTAATTGGTTGCTTGCTTTTCATGGGTGCCCAGAAGACTAAAAAAAGCTTCTCAGGAGCAGAGAAGTATTCAGTTGTGGTCACTATGTAGCATTCATACCTAGGCCAAAGGGTTGGGGGAGGTACAAACAATCTTGACAGTGCAACCAGGAAAATATAAGGGCAGCCTTACAGGGCTACAGAAACATTGAAATAAATACATGAGAGAGAAGAAACCTCGTTCTGTCACAGCATAACTTTTGAAATGGCTGATGTTCACCTTGCTTTTACTAAACTGAGCCTCTTCATCTGCCAGAGAAACCACAATCTATTGTTGCTGTTCCTCATGAACCACAGGGTCTGCAATGAAAACCACTTTGCACTGTGATGAGAGCAGAGAAGAAAAATGTGATAATAATATTTCTGTCAGTGCAATCTCACCAGGAGATAAGGCTTAATTGGAAAATACCATATGAGCAATAAATTCACCCACTAAAAAATCCAGAGAAACCAACTGCACAGGCCATTTCTCAGCCCCAACACTTAAACCCCTACACTAATCTTCAGTACAAAGCAAGACATATGCGTAAATGCAAATAAGTGACCTGAAAAACCATGTCCAGATACAAATGCCTAGTGAGAAAGCAGAAGCAGCACAGATTCAAAGTATCTCCTTAACAGTATAAACCATGACGTGTTCTCCCAGGCAAATTTGTGCCCTAATGGTTGGAAAACATGAAATAAAATGAGTTTGTTTAAAGCTAATATGATAAAAATCTTGCCATTTGGTTACCTATTGATTAACCATAATTTTACCTAGATTAAATATTCATGCCCTGTGAATTCAATCACTGTGAATTTCATGTTCATAGAGATATGTTGTTTTCCAGTCTTAGATAGAATAGCAATTTCTATTCCATGGGCACTGGGCAATTCATTAACAATTTAATTTTTACGTATAAAGTCTGAACTATTCACAGTACGTATAGAGCTAAAAGTGGTGGATTACAGATAAAAAACAATTCTGCTAATTTAAACCCTTTTCATAAGAAAAATGAATAATAGCTTGCAATCTCAGGTTCCCAATACATAAGTGGCAGTTAAACCACAGAACCTCTTCAACACAATGACAATCTTGATTTCACATAAAATCTTGGGCCTATGTAACCCATCATGCCACATGCCTGTGGCTGTGCAGAATAGTAACAGCTCCTTACGTGCAGATCCAGTTTGAGAACCAGAATACAAATGCAGATCGGTGGCAAGAGTACAGCTCAAAGAAATTAATTGTGTGATTATAACTTGAGTGAGTTTTGCTGAATTGCTATGCTCATGTGATCCAAATGATAGTTTGACTGTAATGCTAAACCTCCTTAAAGTTTGTGTATCACATTTGATGTGGTTTATACACCTAACAATTCAAATTCTGCATATAGCACTCATATGGCTGCCTTATCCCCTTTTTGAATACTGACTTTCACTTTTTTTTTTTATTTTTTTATTCTTCATATGCCATCTTTTGGTTTGTCATTAGTATCAACAGTTATTTTATTATAGTTCTCACCACAGTATATCAGCACATTGCTCCTATTAAATTTTAAGAATGATGTGATTTTTTTTTGCTTATGATTAATAATTGCCAAAATAATTTTCAGTTCCTAACAAAACAGAAATAATATTGTTACCTTTTTAAAAACAGGTTAGCAACACATAGTTTAATACACGGAGTTATATATTCTGCTATTTCTGATTCCGATTTTTTTTCACATGTTCTATGCTTTTGGGATTAATTATTAACATCAGGGGCTTGAGAATTTTGCTGAGTCTGTAATGCTTTTCCATTCTTGGATTGTGCCTCCGTGTGAAGTCCACTGAAATCCAGGAGTTTCACACAGAGGGTATTTTCACTACTTTTTGGACTAACAACAAATGAGTTGAGTTTTTTAGGCACTGAGAAGTTGTATCGGGACTGGCAACACCTAAGGCATACTTGGTCCTCCCAATACCAAATTTCTGTGAGTCTGAAATCACTTCATCAGTGTGCTGGTCAGCAGGATGACTTCACTTCTGTTAAGTTCCCATACAGAATGTTTTTTCCATTGGTTGACAGAATTGGAAACTCTGGTAAAACAAAACAAAAAAAACCCACCCTGGTATTTTGAATTAGTAATGTTAAGGTGTAAAACCCTTTGAGAAGCATTGGATACATACTGCCTATGTTTACCAAGGCAGCACAGATGCAGAGTGGGCAGATTTTGTGCTTCACCTCGCACTCTGTAGGAGTACAGCTTAATCTGGCAACTACCTCTGTTCCAGCTGTGCTACAATACGACCTACTCTTTATCTGCGCAGGGGAAAAGAATTATGGTCCTATGTCAGTTTTCCTCAATAGGATATGCGGAATAAGCAGTATGATATAGATTAGATGCATGTGTTCTCCTGGCGACCTCTGCGACCTCCAGGGAGCCCCTCACCAGGCGCAGGCGGTCAGCGAGCGGCACGTCTTGTCCTGAGGGGACAGGCACTGACCAGGCGGCGCTGCGGAGCCTTCCTGCTACAGATCCTTGCAGCGCAGGGAAAGCAGGAGCAGGCTCCTCAGGACACTGCCTGAGTCCCCACTTCGTCACCTCCGCCCTCCCGATCCAATGCACACCCCCTCTGCTAACACACTTTGTCCATCCCGCCGCCTGTCTGACAAATATCCCCTGCCCCAAGCCGCGGGAAAGGAGGAGGGAGCTGGGGAAAGGGAGAAGGAGGCGGCTGTGCATGTTACCCGTAGCAGGCGGCCGGTCCCCGGGGCGTGAGCGGCGCTGCCCGGGCGGGCGGCTGCAACTGCAGCAGCACCAGAGCCCGGGGGGCCCGGCCCGCGCTCCGGCAAAACATTGCACTCAGCGAGGCCAGCCCGGCGGGGAAGAAAGCAGACAGGAGGCGCCGGCCGGCCTCCTCTCCCGTGCCCTGGCCCCGCGGGGCCGGCCCACCTCCCTTCACCGTGCCCTACCCCCGCGGGGCCGGCCCGCTCTCCTCCTGTGCCCTGCCCCTGAGGGACCGGTCCGCCTCTCCTCCCGTGCCCTGCCCCCGCCGGGCGGGATGGGGCGCCACCTCCGGGGTGCACCGGGAGAGGGGCGGTTCCCTATCCGCACTCTAATTGGTGGCTGCCGCTGTCACTCAGGCCAGAACGGGGAGAGTTTGGCTTCTGGGCTGTGGTCCCGCCCTCCCGCGACGCTGATTGGTCACCCGGCGGGAGCTGAGAGGCAGGAGCGGGTCTCTCAGTTGGTCCCTCCTCCCGCGTCGTTTACCCCGTTCCTAATGGCGCCTTGGAGCCCTGGAAGGGACGGTGCTGTCCCTGCTTGACAGCGCGAGGCGAGGGTTGAAGGCTTTGCCCTCCCCAGCCGCCTCTAAGAGTAGAGCAGCGCCCAGCGCCGCGCAGGTGCTTGGCTGCACCGTCGGCCGTGGCGGGGAGCGAGGCACTGTGAGCGCCTCCCTCCTCTCCAAGAGGCGGAGACAAACTGAGACAGCGCCCGGGTGTCTGCAGGGAGCAAGGATCCCAGCCCTGGGAGATACATGGGAGCTGAAGCCATGAAGTGTACCTCCAGCAGTGCCCGTGAAGCTCCATGGACTGTGAGAACACAGAGGACACGGGGTCGTCTGTGGCTCCAGGTCTGCCTGGAGAACGGTGCGCTGGGCAGCTGGGACAGTGAGGGCAGCTCTGGATAGTGCAGCCTCTCCCCTATGGCGGTGCCTTCAGCATCTCAGAGTCCCGGCATTCCCAGGCCCTTGGCTGGAATCATTAACTCTGCCTCACCAATGTTATTTGTAGGGCCTGCTTATGGGGAACATCTGGCCAAGGGCTTTTCCCAGGCAAGTGCCCGTACTGATCAGGGCCGGCCACCTCTGGAGCAGCCTGTCTGCTTTCATTTGGTGCAGCACTTGGCTTTCCTCTGCACCGTCTCACAATTTACACGTAAAACACCAATGAGACCAACTGTGTTCCTTGGTGTCCACCTATGTTCCTTGGTGTCTGTTTTCCAAGCGTGGAGGCGAATGGATGAGTCTGAGCCACAGCCGGCTGGGGTGGTGATGGAGAAGGTAGTGAGGAAAATAGCAGAAAGCTGCAGAGCTGGTACAAAGCTTGAAACAGACCTAGGATTAAAGGTCTCCTGTCTTACACCTGGATGAGAGGAATTTCCTCAGAACAGGTCAGTATTCCAGCCCAGCAGAAGCCCAGTGACTGCAATGAGAGTGAATAGTTGTCAGCCTTCCCACCCCCATTGCCATATGTGTGCATGGAACTTACAAGTCTTAGAGACAAATGACAGTAGTAACAAATCCCAGTGCATAAAGAGATTAACTCAACTCTGTAAGCATACTGGTTCAGTTTATCCCCTGAGCAGATCAAACCATTTAAGATTAAGGTCTTTAGTGTGGATAATCACAAGCAATCCTTCATCAGGACAAGCTGCCTTCACTCGTGCCTGGAAGCTCCTGCAGTTTCCTTGGTTCTTAGGCTACTTTCAGAGGCTCATCTTTGTTGTGTCTCACTGTCTAAGTTTATTTCTGGTCAAAAATGAGTGGAGGAGATGGCTGACTATTCTGTGTTTAGAACAAAGAAGTAGCTTGGTCTACTGCTGTAAAAATGTCATTTTCCCCCTGAATTCTGCATTTTCTGTGAATCAAAAGCGGCTCCTATCTCATGTGTCACTGTGAACTTTCAGAAGGAAAGGTCTCCAACTTGTATCCAGTTTCATGCTGGTTAAAATGCTTTTCAATCTGTTCTTCCTCCATATCAACTACTTAACTACTGCTGAAGGCAACAACAAATTCTCAGAATGTGTGCTGAAGGATGAAGTAGAAAGGGTTTGTCATACAGTGAAGGGGTAGAGGAAGAGGTAAGTAGAAAGGTAAATCCAAATGCCCTTCCTAGATGAGAGAAAAGGGAAATGGGGACATTTATGTACCACTTAGATCTGGGAAAGTTTCAGATGGGTTAACTCCATTGTCAGTGTAACAGAAACCGGGAGGTCTCTCTGTAGAAAAGGCTGTCACAGTCGAGCTGTTGTACTGTGTGTCATCTCCAGCTGCAATCACAGCCTTGGAGCATAGGTGGCCATTGCTCTCCCAAGTGCCTGGACCATGCAACCCCCTCCATGGGCAGTGTCCTGCCTTCTTTGGCTTGATGAGAGAAAAATAGCTTGGCAGTTGGGCAGAAATGGCATTGGCAAAAGACTCTTTTCTGTGTGTGTGTTCAGTGACTGGCATTGTGAAGGAAACGACTCAAGGAGAGCTGCTGTTTGGGCCAACAGTGAAATTGCCCTAGGTACAGCTGTGAAAGCAGGACTCTGCCAAGGCTGAATGGAGGTGATGCAGGTGGTGGATGATCTGAGGACAAACAGAGTGTAGAATTGCAGATTCAAACTCTGTTCAACCTATTCAGTTCACCAGGACATCCAATCTTATTAGTAAAGCAGATTTGCACAAAATGATGGGCATTTGGGAGAATACAGTATTTCAGTTCAACTATTTCCTCAAGTATGTTTTCATAAATTACTGTCTGGAAGGAGAGAAAAAGCTTTGAGCAACCCAGACACAGGCAAAAACCAGAAGCTTTTTGCTTTTTGGCTCGCTTTTACACACGTGAGAGTTGAGAACAACTGGAGCACTAGTTTTCCTGACCACTCCCATAAAATATTTTTATTTGTCCAATTACTTCTGATGGTTCAGGCTGGAAACTATCTGTTTCTGGCCACTTCATAGAGTAAAAAAGAAAAGAAAAGAAAAAAAAGAAAAGGCGATGTTTAGAAGAGGTAACACTGCTCTGCTGGTGATGTGTCCCTGAGGACAGATTTCCCTTTTAACTGTCCCTATCAGTTTTTGGCCCCCTTGGTGTTGCACCGTTCTTCCCTGTGGTTATCCACTACTGATAGGGTTTCCCTCATGTCGATGTGATGCTCTGCAGGGCATCACTGCTGCACAGTGGGACTTTGTCACCTCTGACAAACCATCACAGTCCCTGCAGCCAGGCTGCACTGTTGGTGCTGCATGCATTTGTTCCTTATAGAAATGAACACCAGGAGAAAAGTTTTCCAAAACTTCTTGTAAGGGACGAAACTGCAGAACAGTGAGATTTTCAATATGCCTATTAAATTTCAAAGAGGAGTCTTCTGATTCATGGTTGGATAGAAAATATGTATCTACTATTTTTGTACTTGTGCAGGTTGTAGAAAATGTAGAAAAGATCTAGTCAGGTATTGACAAAGTAGGTCCCTTGAGATCTGCTGGATCAGGCAGAAAGACTAATTCCAGTTCTCAAGAGGCATTATTTTCACCCACATGTGGGATTCTCCTACAAGGAGCTGCAATCCTATACAAGACACTGGAATCATCAGCATTATCAGGGATTTAACTCTGGAGTTTTCAAGAAGGAGCTCATTTGTCAGGGCCATCGGGGCACTAATAGGCTTTAATGGTCACAATCAGCCTCAGCTGGGTTCTCTCCCACACCCTGGCTCATGGGTCCTGGAGCCTAATTTCAGCTCAACAGTGCCATCAGTCCTTGCCCCTGCTCTAGTTGTGTTGCAGCCGTCTCTGTGACTTGTTGGAGTCTCCAGTCATCCAGGTACTGTTGTAGACATTGTTTCCTAAGTCTGTGAGCACACTGACTGATTGTTTTTGCCTCATTTATTTTAGCTGCTTCTATGAGGTGAAATATCCTGCATTTCAGGACTGTTTTGTTGCTTGAGCTCTTGTGCCTCTTGAATGTCTTTACGTTTTCACCTTAGAACAAAAGTCTTGTTGCTTCAGCTCCGCAAAGAGGTAAGATTTGGGTAGTGCAGAATTGCCGAATTCAGAATAAAGATGTGAAAATACTGATATTTCTGTGACTTGGTAGAAAGACTGAATGTGGCATGACTCTTGAAGCTGTAAAGTGTGAGGAGTAGCAGTATGTGGTTTTGTAGCAAGAGGCCTATTTACTTAGAATATTAGCCATGCTGAGAATAATCAGACATCACAATGGAAAAGATTCTTTGTCATACGCAGAACAGATCATAGATACCTTGGCTCAAAGAACATTTCAGACTGATGAGGAAACTAAAACACAGACACAGAGGTAATGATTTCCTTTGCTTGCCTGCAAAGGATAGTGTCTGTCAACATAAGCAGTGTCTGCATATCTTTTATATGTTCTTGAATAACTGCATTATAAATCTGATACACCTGCACTTGGGCACTTCAATGGGAGGTGGTCTCATAATTTCAAAGTTGAATGTAATCTCCATCTTGTAATTCCAAGCACAGTCTTGATATAATTTCTGACCATATTTAGGACATTCTAGACACAGAAACTTAAAATTACTCCAGACACTCTGGTATGAAGGAAGAAACAGCTTGTCCCTTGGAGAAGGCAAGAGTAACATTTAGATGATGGTTCTTGATTTGTTTATGGAAGGGGTTGTGTAAATCTATTTTGATGAACTTGGTGACCAAGACATCCTTTTCAGTGCTGCATTTAGGTCTCTCAGCTAATGAGAGAGGGGTGTGTGGGGGATGCACAGGAGTTTCAACCCATCATTCAAAATCCAGCAGTATTACTGGTTTATTAAGGAAGTTGGTGTGGGTTTTTGTTTCAAGCAGCTCTTATCAAGCATCTCTCTGAGCTCTATAGGCTACAGTGCTTATTATCAGATCACATCTTAGTTCTGGCAGAAATTAGTGCGTGTACCAAAGAGATGAGGAAACCATGCTAAAAATAAAGGAAGTGACCTACTTAAGAGTTCTAGAGGAGGGGGAAACCCAGCTTAAGTCAGAACTCTGGTCTCCTTTGTTTCGCTCATAGGCAATACTTCTTCTGGCACAAAGATCATTTCTAGTCTCTACGGCCTAGAGCCTGTTCTGATCCTACCTTCCCTTTTTCCCAGGGGCTGTATTAAGGAGCTGCACTTTCACTAGCTGCTCTTGTGTGTTAAGGAACAAATGAGCATGGTCGGCTGACTCTTATTGCTAATTGGTATGCTAGAAGGGAAAGCAAGCATGCTGCAAGGAGCACCTTCTGTAGCCTGTAGAGACTGCAATGAGGAAGGAGTAGGAAAAAAAGCCTGGAGGGCACTAGGATCCCCTGAAGAAAGCTCTCCCAAGTGCTACTTAGCTCTAATGTGGCCCTGCTTGTACTGGATGATCCTGTCTATTTTGTTTCCCTGTAGCTCCTTCTCACTGTGTACGAGGCTTAGGGATTCTTACTCAATTTCCTATGTGCCTCCATGCTGAAAGATGGTCTTCATTTGTTATCAAACAATGCTGAAAAAATCTATCAGAGAAAACTGACATAGTTGACTTAAAGCTGCTCGATGAGTCAGATGCCAAGTATTGAGTGTTGCCTGCCCTTGGAAACTGGCTTCTGAGGAAGAGGAGCTGCATGTTGCCAGCTCAGTTCAGAGGTCACTTATCAAATACTCGCAACAATGTCCTCTCTGCGTTTTTAATTCATCATTATTAATTGGTATTATTTAGCAACTATTTTGGAAGGAGAAAAAATTCCTCACATTCCTTGGCTGCTTGTGCACTGCTAGTGGGGGCATAGTAACAAAATTACATAAATGAATTGCTCTGAATTATATGGACTCAGTCCTCTCTGCATTTAAGAGTTTCAGCACAGATTGGCTGCTGTGTGACGAGGGTAGCTACTGTGCAGGGGTTGTACTTGAGTTGTATTTGATCTAAAGTCTCCAAGCACTTAGTCTCTTAAAATGGGGAAACAATGTCCTTGTACATAACTGTGAGAGTTCACTTCCTGTTCTTCACCTCCTGTTCTTCAAGGAGAGACCACAAGGAGATTTGCTGCTGCAACCCGCAGCCTTTTCCTCCCTGTCTTGCACCTCACCAGTCTTATGAAAAATCTCTGTAAGGCTGCTGCATTACTGCTACCCCTGCCCTTGAGGCTGATAGCTTGCCAGCTTGATGTGAAATTACTCTTCTGTCCTTTCTCTCCTTTGTTTTGCCATGAAAGGTATCAGATCTGTGCCATAATACATCACTCTCTTTCATCCTTGTCCCCATTATTTTCTTGCATTTTTGACCTCTCATGAAAGGTTGCTTTTCAAAAATATGCTCCATCCCTAATTTTTTTTTTTTTTTGAGCATGGGGAAAGGGGTGGCGGGTTGTAGATGAAATTAGCAATCCAGTAAGTTCATATTAGCTTATCTATCTCTTCCATACTTAATGCTTATGTAAATTTTTAGGTTGGGGAAAGCACTAACTCTTTTCCTTGGACCTCTTGTACACCATTTGCTTTTACATTTCACCTAGTTAACCTTGTATTGAGACTTAGAGCTTTGATTTAAATTATAGCCATCTTAAGAAACAAGACCAGTCTTAGTTAAGAGATAATAAGAAGATCACAGACTCCCTAGGTAGTTTATTCCAGTAGTTCATCATCCTTATTATTAAATATGTATTCTATTTTGCTATGCCTGGCTGCTGTTTCCAGGCATTATGTCCTATTATGTGGTTTTCCACAATATGCTAAAGGACTTGTAGTACTTTAGTCCTTCTGCCCAGGAAGCTGAATCCTTTCTGTGATTGAGTTCTACAAGGGCTGTAGCGAAGGAGTTCATCTCTAGGTGATTTCAGTTGTTTGTGTTCTGTACCATCTCCAATGTCACATGAACTATGAGCACTTTTGGAGAACTGGACTTGACAAGTGCCAAAGCTAAAATTACTTTCATCTTCCATGTCCTGCATTAAAGGTCTAGGACTGCCCCATGCATAAGTCTTGTAAAATGCTTCATGTTCGTGCTCTATGTCTCTGTTCTTGTTGTTTCAGAAAGTAAGATCCAGACTTGCTTTAATAAGGAGCAAATTAAACATTTAATGTATGCCCATTAAATGATCATCATTCATTCTGTGTACCAAATAAGATAATGATCTTATGATTGAAAAATTGCATATTGTTTAAATAAAGACTGCAGATATGGGAGACTTTAAAAACCAATGAGGACTTTGGAATTGATGTTGCAATATGGTGCAACCAGCGTTAACAGAACATAAATGGACTTTGTGATATCTGTCAGAGATCTGTTTCATGAACTAATACAGTAGCTGCTGGCAGTAGCTCTGTGGACTGACACAGAGAAGACACCCCCTACCCCTCTCATTCTGCTTAAAGAATAATTTTTCTGGGAAGCGTATGCTTATTATATGTCCTGGTTTAGGGCAAATTTTGGAGAAAACCTCTGAATGGGGTTCCTCTAGGAAACAGATTCAAGCAGTCCCTCCCCCAGCTGGTTTGGGGAGATATTTCCTTGGAGAGAAGTGGAAAAAAACCTGCTTATTCAACAGGCAAAGCACTTCCTAGCACAAAAATGAATGATACGAAACAGCAAAACCTCTTGCTGCTCCGAAGAGATGAAAGATTCGGAAGAGTCCCTTCCATGGGTTGCAGCCCAGCTCACTCAATCTATTCTCAGTCCCTCCAGCGCTGGGAAATGCCACAGCCCAGGCCAGGCCTGGTGGGACACAGGTGTGAGCTCCCAGTGCTCTTCTGGCATGCATGTGCATGTGTTACAGAATTGATGACATACAGGAAGGAAATTAACCTCTTGGCCTGGAGATCAAGCACTCCCTCACAATGCCAATCCATATGGCTACAATCAGTTAAAACAAAGATGAATCTTTCACATCTAGGCTGCTGAGCAATCATGCAGCAACAGTTACAGTGCAGGTTCGAACAATTCCAAGAAAAAGGAAAAAAAACCCACAGTCTAGGGAGCTTCTCTGCCTCAGCTAGCCAGAAACTAACCAAGAGCAAAGGAGAGCTCTCTCCTGCTGTCCACTGCTGACAACACAGTCTGTGTGAAGGATGTGGGGGAGCAAGTGCAGTCTCTGCACCTCTTCTCTCCCCTTTCATTCCTGGAACCAGTCTTAAAGCTGCAGAACTCAATATGCAACACCAACAGAACAGATGGTTGGGGATACAAGCATCATAAAGTCACCCCTAGACATTATATTAGACAGATAAACCACATCATTCTATTGTACTCAAGAGTTTATAGAAAATTTAGCATGTTGCTGAGTCAAAACTGTAAGGCAGTGCAATAAATTTTAAGTAGGTTTAAAGATTACAAATATGTTGATGCTTGCTTTGATTAGTTTCATTTTGCTTCCACTGAAATGGTAGATGCTGCATCAAGGAGCAGGAATCCATTTTAACTGCACTTCATTATGTTTTTAGCTTTTTTTTTGACAATTAAAATGAATAGTTATGAGCACAAATGAACATCTAGTGCTCTATGTACAGCTTAAACAATTACCTGCTCTAAAACATCTGCTTGAAATATCTGCAAATCTGATAGAAGGGGAGGTATTGTCCCTCATAAGAAGAGTTTGGCATAATTCTTCAGTCAAAAACTTCCAGTAATTCTTCCCTCATAGATACTGCACACTGACATTATGTCAATATTAGGAAATCAGAGTGACAAGGAACATTTCCAGGCACTGGGGTATTATCAACTACACTACAGAGCTGTTCCAGTGTTCCCCAAAAAGAACCTGAGTACTGTGAAATAGTCTTTGCACAACATTTTGGAGGTTTAAAGAATTTGCTATTCTGGCAGTAGGCTGCAGCATGCCAGTTTAACCTCAGCATCTAGTAACATCTCCAGACACATTTAACCTACTAGTATAAATGCAGCCTAGGAAATTCAGAACGTAGTGACACTGAGCCCCCAGAGCACGTAGGAGAATGGGTCTTCAGCCAGGAGGTAGTAAGGCACCTTTCCCCTCCCAAAACTCTTGTATTCTTGCATTTTAAATTTGGATTGCATACTGATTGAACTTATTTTTTCCTTATTTCATAAAGCAGATGAGACTCTTACCCTGTAAAATCTTTTCTACCAAACAATGTAAAAATCTAATGCAATATTATAACTACAAAATATCAATTACAGACTTTTAAAGCCAGAAATAGGTTTTGCATTTATTTATGCTGGTGTTCTGCATAATTCTAGGCATCTGTATTTAATAAAAATTATAAAAATATTTGAGATATATTATTGACTTAGACCAGTCAAATACTGGCATGGTAAGTATTGGCACTTCTGGCAAAATGTAAGGGTTGATTTTGGTTTCTATACAAGTTTTTCAAGCAGTAGATCAATCTTCAGAGCTGAACAAGACTACTAACATTTCAAGATTAGAATGTAGAAATTTTGTGCAACACATTCTTCTTGACTTGGTATTTGTCTTGCATTTTGTTGTTGTTGTTATCTTTGGACAATTGTTCTGTTTGGAAGGAAGATGCTGGTTTTCTTTTATCCTTTGGAAGACCAGATATTGTGATGTGAACTTTTCGATTTATTGGAAATAATCACTGAAAACTGGTTTGTGAAAAAAGTATGTTCCAAAAAGTCTGTGCAAAAAGGAGAACTCTAGAAAGTCTGTTCTCAGTAAATTTATTCTTCTTGGATTTGCATCAAACTTTGAAGGAGATCCAGTCTTTGGCAGCCAAAGAGGGCCTTGGCAAGTTTTCCAACTGTAGCACCTTTGGAGCCTTCCCTCATTTCCCACTTGTGCAGCATTTGGTAAACTTTTTCTTTTAGTCCATCTCGTTCATAGTCATGATCAATTTCATCAATATCGGGATCACTGAAACCCAGTTTCCGAGCACAGTGCTTCCACTGCTTAGCCAGCTTTTCTCTCACTAGATTCAAATGCTTTTCTGTCAGGACTGTAGTATTGTCTGCAAAAAGAAGAAGAGTGTAAGAAAATTGCATCATTCAACAGTTCTTCTGCTGCTTTCACTCCCTCTTTCCTATCTTCCCCCAACTATTTATTGGTAATATCTAGATACAGAATCTTAGTGATGCAATCAGAAGTTCATTTCATGGAGGCAGCATAACCCAGTGATGGCAAGCATTGGGCAAGAAATGTCCAGACAGAACATGTGTATTTACAGGTCAGTTGCTGGACTTGCTCTTTAATCTGCAGCTATCACAGGTTGTCACTTAAACCTGCAAGATTGAAAAAACCCTTTCTAGAGTTCTTAAAGAGTTGTATATGCTTTATATTCTGAGACACAAATGTTACTTAGGAATACATAGGGATAGTTTAATTCAGTATTGACCAATGAAAATAAATTACATTTCAAAATTGTCCAACTTCTCTCTGAATGAAGCTGTTGTGTCTCTTGAATATATGGTTTAACTTTTAGTTTTCCCTGTGTTGTGTCACGCACTGGACTCTACGATCTGCATGGGTCCATTCCAACTCAGGATATTCTATGATTTAAACTAGAAGTCAGGTGAGGGTTTCCAATCCTAGCCTTGCTTCTACCAGTTTGAGTTTTTTATACATTCCAAACCAAATGATTCTCAGATAATTATATGGGGTGAACACATGAAAACTAGGGAGAAATTTCTCTTACCAAATACACCCCTTGCTTCATAATGTGTATAAATTTCTTCCATAGCATCAGGACAAGTGCCAACATATGGATTCTGCTCCTCAATCTTCATGTGATTGTAGGATCCAATTTGTATTCCAGAGCTGTTATTTATGGTGTACTTGATTGAATTGTCTGTATAAGGAAATTTAACACAAATTTACAAATGACAGCATAAGGTTCAAATGTCAGGAAGCAACACAAGGAGGAAGTTCCACCAATAAGGGGAGTGATATTCATATTCTACTTGATGTAGAAATAGCCATTTACTGGCAACTGTGCTGCGAGCGTATTTTCACTGTGCAGTGTGACACAAATGTACTTTAGTGAAAGCCCAGTCTATTTTATGACAGAGTGCCACAACCAAGCCGATAGTTACTAGACTGTAAATAATGTTCTCTGTGCCTTGGGAACGCATAGTAACACTCTTCCTTTCTGCTGCCTAACAGCTTCAGGAGGTCAGCCTTGACTCAAATGCTCTTTCTGTTTAAATCTTAAAGCCTTGCTTCTGCTTCTCAGCTTTACAGTTATGACTTCTGCGTTCTGTGAGACTACAGCAAATCATTTCATGTTGCTCATAAGATATGATTAGTAAAACACATAATTTGATCTTTTGTTTACTGTTGTCTGATTTCCACACACAGCATGAAGCTAAGTCACTATTCATGTTAGGTGATGTCAGTTTTCTGTTCTCTTGACAGTGTTTTCTGAAATCTGCTTGGATAATCATCCATTAAACATTCTAACTCTAGCTTAAATGGTGAATCTCATAACCTGGGTCTAAAATTGAAGTACAGATACTTAAATTAATACACCAAGCTCTGTATTTAATCACCTGAAACCAGGGTTACATCCTTGTTACACACTCAATTGCAATGTGAAGTGTCAAAATCTATAGTTATGTATGAAAATCTAACTGCACTTATTATATGCTAACCTGAAACCGCATGTCAGAAATATATGTATGCATGGTTAGATTGATGAAGTTGCAAAAAAGGAATGCATTTTATCATGTCTCATAACATATTACTTCTACTCATAACATTATGATTCCTGTATCCTTTTTTTTTTAAGAGCCAGAGGACTCAGGAAACACATCATATTTGTAGTTAAAAATATAAATAAACCTCATGTTTTCTATGTTCTTATCTGGCAACAAAATGAATTTAGCATAAGATATGAAAATGTATACAAATACTTTGTCAATGTTACAGTATTAACAGTAAAACTTACTGTGCTTATAAATCTCCTTTCCCAAGCCTTTACATTTTGCAGCTTCTCAGGTTTGGGTCATCATTTAAGGGGCGCAGAGTCAAGAATACAGAAACCTGCCCTTTCAAGTTTATTTTTGTAGTGTAGACCACTTAGAAACTGGGTAAGCCTTTGAAAGGGTTAATTAAAGAATTCAGAGTGTCCCAAGCAACACAACTTGAAAGGAGCATATATTAATAACTCCTGAAGGATATTACATGACTTTAGGGGTTCAAGCCAGTAGAACTGTAGAGACCTGTGCCTCAATGAAGTCTGATCAGCATGAAGCCTGTAGCTAGAAATTTGTATTAAAATCCAGAGCAAGATAGGACAAAGTGTCCCAAATGTGTATGTGGTTCCAGAGCTGAGCAGAGTGACAGCAACTTAAAGTTTAATCTAGGGAAGTGACTAGTTTAGATGTACAGGAGATCTTGAAATGCTGTCATATTTTTAAAGTTCTTACATAAAAGAATATGTTGTCCTTGATTTATCAAATACACTTGTGTTTAGGTGCTGCTAGAGACAGGAATTAGTTTTACCTGCTGATACTGAAAACTTCAGCTATGGTTAGAGGTATTAAGCAATAACAGAATTTTTTTCAAGTTCCTGAAGCTTTTTGCTTTACTGGTCAAGATGCAATGGAGAGCTTCTTGGCTACCAGAGCAGATGAAGGCCACAGCACTTACCTGGGCTTACTCTGGATGTGCTAGGATAGTATGCAAACGTTCCCCTTGTGAAAGAAGTGGAATCCCTATAACCTATAGAAAGAGAAAAAAATAAAGAAATGCCAAAAGCATTTTGTAAATAGAAAAGTAGATACTTAACAATGTCGGCCGTATTTGTAACAATGTAAGTATACAGTGCTCTTAAATACAGCGATGAGAAGCTTTTTAATTAGCAGGCTTGTGTCTCTTTGAATAACTCTAGTTAAAGCAATGATCTTATTGTGGTTTTGCTGAGTTAGTAATAACCTTAACCATCCTTGGATCTCAGTGAGGACAGTGGGCTTCCACGTGGGTGTAGGAATATCTGTCAGGGTGGAATCACAGCACACTGCAGTTACAGACTGAGCTGCCTTGTATGAGGTATTCAAACTGACAAATTCCAAACTCCCAAGTGTAAGTTCTTGATGAGCTCTGCAACCCATACTGGGGCAGCAAGAGCAGATGGGTTACAGTCACCCAACAAGTCAGGGAAGAACTGAAATGCAGCTCCTGTGCACCTCAGTCTGGTATCTGCTATGCTATTTCACACAGCCTTCCTATAATAATTGTTTTCTTTATTTCTTTCAAACAGAAAGTTTTCCTTTATTAGTGATGTTGAAAATTCTAATGCCTGCCTTCTGACATGACAGCCCTTGGATTCATTTCAGTAAATAAACTCACATAAACAGCTAATCACAGCCTCTGCATAAATAATTTAACAGAATAACATCTTCATGTCATTCTGCTTGTAAAAAGCTAGGCATCCTTCATTTTCTTGTGAAGTGACCTGGAAAATAACACCATGCTAAAAATATCCAAGAGTAGGAGCAGGCGTCTCATGTTCTCTCTAGTTCCTCCAAGTTACATCTTGTAGGTCTCCAGTTACCACTTATTTATATGTTTTAATAACACCCAATATTCTCTTCTTTCTTTGTCTCCATACCTTTCTACTCCATGGCATACCAGCAAACACCAGGAAGAGCTCTCCGGAGGAACCAGTTACAAGCCTTAGCTCCTTGCTGGCTCCCTAGGTTCAGGAGTCTCTCAGCTTGCTGCAAGTCAAGCTAAAAAATACCCATCTATTTTCTGAAATGCTATAAGTGTTGTTTCTGCACAAGCAGAACGTATGGTATGAATGTTACTGTTTTGACAGTCAAAGTTCTCCTCACCTTTCCTAGAATGACTGGTAAAAGCTCCTGGTTTTGGGAGCTGCTTTAGCAGTACTTGCTGTCTGCTCTTCCTTGGCTAGTAGCTGAAGAGTCAGATGTGGGTCTCATGCTCTTCTGTTACACTGATGCTTTAGAAATGGTTCATTTGAAATTGGCAGCCTGACATCAGTGATAGCACATAATGAAGTCAAAGCTAGAGTGTTTTAACTTTGAGTTAACAAAGAGAACTTAGTGAGATAAATTCATCCTTGCTATATTACAGATCAGCCTGCAATAAGTAGGTTGTTCCATGAACTACAGAACTCTCCTGACCACTTCACTGAATAGAGGAAAAGTGTGTTTTCAGAAACCTAGGTGTTGGGGAAGGAGGAATCTCACCTGTATCTGTGTCTGAATTCTTTGAATACCAGTTTATATTGGGCTGTGGCTGTGAGTTTTGTCCAGATTCTGGCACAGGAGGTTTACTTAGGCTAAAGTTACCGGCTGAAGACAATCCATAGGCATCTGCAGGGTTTCCTAGTGGAAGGCTGTTGGGATTGGGCCTGTAAAAAGCATCTGCATTTCCCCATTTTGGTGTTGTTGCAGCTGCTGGTGGCCAGAAATTTGGGTCAGTGTTTGCCTGGAAATATGGATTAGTGTTTGATCCTGCTTTTTCAGCTCTTGGATACAGTTCACTCCGTTGAGAAGTAGGAGAAGACTTTGCAAATGGATCGGAGAAAACTTTCAGTTTCCTTTCCTCTGTCATTCCAGGGCTCAATACTACTGGAAAGTATTCTGCTGAAGGTGGAGCTGCTTTATCCATCCTGCTCCCAAATGCGTGGTAGTTGTATTCATGCTGAAGTTTTCTTTCCAGATTATCGGGAGATGCAAATGAGGTCTCACAGCTCTCAATGGGCTGGTTGTCAGGGGAGGCAGCAAACAGGGCTTCATTAACCTCACTGGCCATGGGACCTTGAGAGCTGTGTAGAGAATTAGGCTGATCTGAAAGGGAAGAACATTAAATGTTTGAAAACATTCAAATGCAAGTATTTAAATTGTTGCAATGATACTAAAACCTATTAACCTACTTTATTATTATTGTATATCTAAAAGGTTTCGATAAAACATTACTTCCAGCATAAGACATTCTATAAAATAAAACACAGCTTTACTGGCAAGTAGAACAGATTTTTATCTAAGTAGTATAGGTTTGCTTAAGCTATCAGTGTTGAAATCTCACTGTCTCGAGTAGTGTGAGAATTCACTGCGTACTCTGCTTATATTGATATCAAGTTTTCAGCCATTGAAACAAACATTCCTGGAGGCATTTGTAGGGCCTGATTTACTGGTGTGTCTCCTCTGGCATTAACTGAAGCTTGATCAGTGCAAAACTGAAGTGTAACAGGATGGAAAATAATGCCACTGTAATAACAGACGTAATTTCATACAGCACAAATAATTTGTCATTAAAATCTTATTTAAAAATGATTATGTAAAGTGTCCTGTCTGGGTATTTAATGATGAATACTCTGGTCCCAAAGAATACATTTTTACAAGTAATGTCTGCCAGATAAAATAGTTTGTGTCATCTACATCTTTCAAACTAATTCTCAGTATCAAAGGAAGCTCTACTTCAGAATTTAACTAGATGGAGTTATAATCTGTATGATGCTGTGGCATTCCAAGACAAAATAAGAAACTTAATCTGTTTGTTACTACTTGTACTTATATTTTTAAGAGTAGGACTACGGATGCTTTCTTAAAAGTTCTGAAAGCTTCACACTTTTCTAGAGAACATCATACATTGCTTGAAGCAAGGGACCTTATAGAGCACTGTAAAACTGGAATAAAGTGTATGTATGTGCTTCTATTTAGCTCAGACAATGCCAGTGAACTGGGTTTTTCCCCCCTAAATTACATTATTTCAGCCCATATTAGACAGGACCAAAACTAATTCGTTTGGATGGCTGTATATTAGTACACCTTCAGTCGGACTTGCTCTGCTTGTTTTGCTACCACTGCTAGGGAGGGAGTGGGAGGAATGGCTAATACAGAAATAACCCCATCCAAAGTGACAGCTCTTAGAAATTCAGTATTAACATAAACTATATGGCATCTGTTCTCCAAGGCAAGCTTGAGATGTAGGAAGATCCTATGAGATGCCTTTCACTACCACTGTCTGAGTGATGCCTATTGACTAGAGAAAAACCCCTGCCTTTTACTGACAGGCTGGCAAGATGGCATTTTTCTGCAGCAGGCATTCACAACAAAGTCTTTTGTACCTAAAACTTGAGAGCATCTGCAATCTGCAGCAGTCATACACGATTCTTTCTGCTTAGGAAATGTAACTACATTCAAAAATACAGCAGTGAGGCTGCCCTAAGTCCATCAGTTCTGCTGAGGAACAGTTGTGGCAAACCTAGCTTTGGGGAAGATTTATTAGTTGCATATTACAGTTTAACATTATTAATTTAATCATGTCTTAGATAACTCAGCAGAATTTTATTTTTACTGGATTTTTTATTATTTCTTGTAAATCAGTGTTGCAAATAAGATCCTGTGTCCCTTGACATTAAAAAACTTTGGTAAGAGAATTCCAGATACACTACTACAAACTCTAACGTATTAGATACATTGTCACATACTAGAGAGCCAGCTCTATAAAAGTCACAAAACACGCAACTCATCCAAGATTTGATGGAAGTTATGAGAGAAAAGAGATAAAAAACTCTCTACTAGTGTTCCTCAGATTCCTTACAGAGCAAGGTCCTAAACAAAGGAATACTTTACAATTATGTATCTTGGTCGTATTCAGAGCATTCATAAGAAAGGATGGCGGGGGAAAAAGAAAAGTCTTAATGAAATTAAAGCTTACAAACCAAGCAGTTGGCATGACTAAAAGGATGAGAAGAAAGATCAAGTATGAAAAGTAATTATCAAAGTGACCATTGTAAAGCTTAATGTTGAACGAAATTGTTGGCATGGAAGAGGAAAGCAGAAGAGTGTAAAAGGAGATGGGTTTGAATGATGGAAAATTTGAAATTGTAAGTGCGACTTCTGGGAGCAAATAACATCATCTCAGTTATTACAATTCTTTCTGAGGTGCTGAATAATTGAGTCTCTTAATAACCCTTAATGCTGAGGTTACTTGCTTTGTACACAACTGTATCTTTGGCAAATACACAGAATAATTATGTGCTAGTGACTCACCTGCTTGACCATTGCTGGTATCTTCTGGTACAGCATCTATCTGAAGGGATTCCATGCTATGCAGCAGTTCATTTGACTCAGGCCACATTTGCTGCATGTGAGAAAGAACAAATGATCAAATTATAGGCAAAAGCTTAAACAAAGGGAGTACCTGTAGATTATGAAATAGCACAGCTTCACTGTGAAGTGACCTGGATGAACAGATTCTGTGAGTCACTGGGAAAAGATCCCATACTCTGAGAGCACAGCCTGACAGGAAATACCCATTGCTTTGCTACAGGTGGGCAAAATCTTTTCTTCAGTTAAGGGAGGGAGGACTGCAATGTAACTGCAGTACGTAATACTCTGAGCTGGCCAAACAATACCCTTGCTTACATGAATGTGAGCTTAATCCAGAGTGGCTCTGGATTGTCTGACTTGTATTTAATAGCCAGACTTTTGGCAAGCAATCTCAGTGAGGGGATGCTGCTGAGGTAAAGGTAGCAAACATGCATTCTATTCTGTTGAAGTTCATTCATCAACAGGGAAGAAGAGGTGAGAAAAATTAACATTCAGGTATAGGCACACTGACTTTTATGAAGATGATTAGAAATGAGGAGTTTAGAGGAAATTTTCAGAAAAAAAGCAGTGCAATTTCCTTTCTATAACCCTCATCCTCACTTAACTAGAGTGAAGGCAAAATCTACTCCTGTTCTACTCCTTTGATGTTCCCATTATTCAGGCTTTACTGGAAGTAATTTTTTTTAACCTGGAAAAATTACTTCTCAACTTTCCCAAGTGTTGCTTACTTATAAAATAATTTCCAAAAGTAGAGTTTGTGTTAGTGTGTTTTTTTAAAAATTCATTAAACCCAAGAAATAATTTCGCAGATTAAAAATCAACAATTCCTACCCATCTCTTCCCAAAAAATCGACTTCCCTTCAAAAACAGAAGGTGACATTCTATACACATTACAACTGTAGGTCCTTAGATTTTACTTGAATAATGGAATTGTTTGAACAGGGGGGTTGAACCGAATTACTTCTGGTCCCTTTCAACCTTAACCATTCTGTGATTCTGTGATCATTTTTAGATAGGAGGCTTGTTTGATTGCTGGGCAGGCAGCAGGGAGGTTATGCCCAAACCCTCTAAGTCATGCTGCTACTGAAGCTGTACTAGTAATTCACATAGTGACTTGCCTTGGATCTACTCTTCACAATCTGTGCTCTGACTGTAATGGATTCTTTCCTTCCTGAGAAAGTAATAAAATAACAGCCCATTTCCTAAATAGTCATTTTGTCCCTATGATATGAGAGGTTCATCTGCAGAGAACTAATCCATCTAGTAAAATTTGCCGTGGTCCTGATTTGGGGCTGCTGTCATAAGTTAGACATATATACAGTTCACATTGGGAGTTTGATCAAATCAGTGCAAGAAATCAGTTTCATCAGTTTCATTTTTCAAACTCTGGATTTTTTTTTTTAACAGTTACTGTATTTGTTTCTGTATTGTCATTTTTTCTCTAGTCCTCACACCATGTGCTGCTGTGAAGAGCTTGGCTCTGTCTTCTCAAACTCCTCACACATAGGGGCAGGTTGCTATTTCTTTGTCCTCCAAAGCCATTGCATGCCTGGGCTGAAGTAGCCCCATCTCCTATCAGGACTAACAAGGTCTGAGCAGATCTGCTGCCTGTGACACTGCTGGGTGCCAGGCAGGCTGGTGCCCAGGTCGCTGCTCTCCACCACCCTGAGATTCTTCTCGGCACTGTTGCTCCCTGGCTGGGCAGCTCCTGGTTGGCACTGAAGCCAGGGGTTATTTAATCCCATGGTGCAACATGTTCCACTTGTGCTTTCTGAATTTCACAAGGTTTCTGTCATCATATTCCTCCAGCCTGCAGCTATCAGCCTTGTAACTGCATTGTCTGGTCCTTCTAGTTTGGTCACCTGCACACCTTATGTGTGCTCCGTCACTTTTGTCAGATCACTGACAGAAGAGTAAACCAGGTCAGGTCCCAGCCCCTTGCACTCCTGCAGCTGCTTCTGGCCTGCAGATGAAGTAGGATGAGCTGCTCTCCTCTGGGACTCAGCATCCAACCTGTTTTCATCTGCCCATCCAGACAGCAACATCTTAACTTGGATACAAGAGTAGTTTGGGAGAGAGTGTTGAAAATTTTCTGAAGGTTGAGAATGCACTGCTCTGCCCTCAATCAGAAATCCAGCCAGTTTATCACAGACGGAAATCACATCAGTCAAGCATGATCAGTCTTGAGGTGACAGACTCTGACCATAATTGGGATTGGAAAGAAGGAAAGGGAACCTTAAAATGCTTAGAAGCTACTCACTTTTAAATTCTTCAGATCTTCTTCAATATTTTTTCCTAGATTTTGATAGTAAAATGGCTTGTATCTTTCACTGATTTCTGCAAAAATAAAAGAGCTAAATGAAAGTGGTTTTCAGTGGAAAGTAAAAGTGACTTGTACTGTTAACAATCTTGATGGAAAATAAATTAAGACTTCTATGATGTCAGAAACAAGAAAGGTATGCATACATTTGTAATTTGTTCACATGATACGTTTAGTCTTAAACAGTAACAAGAACAGGATGACTTCTAGGGATTTTTTGTGTTGTATTGCTTTTCAGGGTGAAATCTGTCTATGGTCAGTAGCTGAGTGTCTTTGCTTGACTTGGATATGGGAAAATTAGAAGCTAAGACCCAATACAAGCATAAGATTAATCTATTAGCAGATTATATATGTTAAATGTGGAGATAGTAGGTGGGTTCCTCATGGCATATGAATTTCCTCTGAGTATTTAAGTACATGCCTGCTGTATATGAAGCTGTTGGTGCTCCTGTCTAAATACAAACCTCAATTTCCTGTTATTTATTGGGGGGGGAGGTTTGTAGGTTGGTTTGGTTTTTTTCCCTCTTTTTGTTGTTTTGGGGTTTTCTGGGTTGTTGTTGGGTTTTTTGTGTGTTTGGGGTTTGTTTTTTTTTTTTGGCACTATGTGTTGAGGCAGAAAGAAGAGACAATGAGATATAGAATTTTGACTTATTTGCTCTTAGTCTCCTTCCCAGACCATTCAGCCAAGACTTCTACTGACTGGAAGTGTTTTGCCATCTGACCATATGAAAGGATGATTAGCTATCAAAGCCAGTCAGATTGCTTATGGAAGGATAATTAGGACAGCTTTTTGCCTTTTTTTTTTTTCATTTAAGAGTACTTTGAATAGGATATTTTCTCAGTCATGGTCAAGACATACTATATCCCTTGATGTTAGTTTTTATGTCAATTTCAGCAATAAGATTATACTATGCTGAAAAGAAATTATCAGGGATAAAATGTCTTAATTAGCTCCATTCACTTACTAGGATTTCTCAAACCTGTAAATGCTGGATCAGATCCCATTTTTGGTCATGGTGGAGAGCATGCTTTACAGAACATGTGCATTGCTATTTCAGTTTTCAAAAAAAAACCCACCTTATTTCAAGAGGAAAATACTTGTTTGTTTTGCTGCATTATAAATTATCAATGGACACAAACAAATATGAATCCTAAAGTAATGCCTTACCTGCAAAGGTTGGACGTTTCTTTGAATCTTCATCCCAGCATTGCTTCATTAAGTCAATAATTTCCACTGGACATTTATCAGTGATCTCCTTTATTTCTGGTCTGTTTCCATTAATGATGCCAAAGCAAATCTGGGTTTCATTTATACCATCTGAAAAATAAAATTTCCTATCAGGTTCTGCTCATGGGTTTTGCTACCTTTCCATAGGTAAAAGACAATGAAGTGGCTCTCTGTGTGTTTGTGGACATGTAAAATATGATTTCAAAGATGTACAGGTTACAGCTACAAATCTTTCATATCAGTAAATTTGCATCCACTGCCCTGACTTACACGGATTAGAGATTTATTTTAAGATTAATGGATTTACTTTTATATGTAAGACATACGCAGTGGGAGTGTTATAGATATAGCGCTCTAGAACCTGCATCTCAGGTGTATCAGCTCTGCACTAGATAGGAACACAAAGATGGCCACATAAGCAACATTTAGCTATTTAAATAGAAAAAAATCCATTCAAAATGATAAATATGTTACTCTGGAATTCCACAGTTAACCCCTATTGTTCTACATAAGCCCAATGGTGCATTTTGAGAAATCAGCACCACACAGCTGAGAATCAGTAACTGACTATGAGATCATTCTCATTTCCATGTGTAACTAGTCCACCTCAGGAAATAGTGTCCATCAAAGTTTCCATCCTGGCCCACCTGAGGTTTGCCTAATTTCTGCCACTAAGTCTGGTTTGTGCCCACACCATATAGATGTGAGGAGATTCAGCTCATGGCTGCATTTCATTCAGATGTTCTTGTCCATGCTTAGAAGTCAGGAATGATGCAACTAATTCCTCTCACTGGCCAGGAGGTGCCAAATTGGTGCTATTCTAGGCCATGGGAGACGCAATCTACTAATCTCAATTTTATAATGTTAAATGCTTAATATTTGTAACTTATTTTTCTGATAGCATCCTTTGAGAAGTAACGTACTTTCGTATGGCTCTTTGTTAGCAAAAATTGCCCAGATCACAATGCCAAAGCTGTAAACATCTGATTTCTCGACTGGTTTAGTATTAACACAGCGTAAATGCTCTGGGGCCATGTAGAAAAGAGTCCCAGCATTGTTCTGGTAAGTGCTCTTCATTTGCTTCTGTCGGATAGTTTCTTCTTGGGTCAGCCTGCTCCAGCTCTTAAAGGAGGCAACACCAAGATCTGCAATCTGAAAAATGAAACACATAAGAGCTAGTGCTGTAATGAAGAAGAGATAAACAAGTATTGCATGCAGTGCTCAATTTTATCAAGTCTTAATACTAATCTAATAATTTATCTAAAAATTAAATAGTGAAAAAATACAACTTAGGAAAACAAACAATTCGATTTTTTCTTGTTTTTCTTTGTTAGTTTGGTTTTTGTCCTAAATAAAGTATCACTGCCACTTGGGACCTATTAGGCTGAACTGTTATTATATAATTGTGGAACACTTGCACAATGTGAGAATAGAAGAAATTTGGTTTCACTCATATCGACAGTCATATTTGAGGTCTGCTTGCAGCGCTTATGGGAGAACAGAAGATTCATAGGAGAAGAATTTAAGATTCAAACCTAGAATCAATCTATGAGATGGGCAGATATGCCTTCTCTCTCACTGTCCTTTCCATTCAGATTCCATTTAACTCAACCACCTTAGATCTTCCTGCAGAAAAGGAAAAGAAGAGGATCTAAAATGATGTGATATGTATGACAGAGACATGGAAAAGAATAGCATGGAACAGGTTAAAGCAGAGATAGCTGGGTACTGTGTGCTTGAAAATGTGATATTATTGAAACTTTAGGGTGCAGTTTTGCAACTAGACTAATGGCTGGTGGTGAAGAAAGTAATCCTTCCCTCCTTTCCCCGCAGTCTTCTATTATGTGCTTCCTCTGCTTCTCTTGTTCCAGCACTGGCACTTACCTGGGAAGACCTAGTGCAAGGCAGTCAAGCAGCTTGCTGAACCAAGTGCTCCCCAACAGGATAGCACTACCAAAAAGGTAAACGGTTATCTGCTGGTTTGGCTTCCTAAATCAAAGCAGGGTGTTCAGATTACCACTAGTGCTAACACAAAGGAACAGGAGGTCAACGGGAAAGGAAAGCTGAAAGAAAATGGGCCTTTCTCTCTTGGCCATAGGCAGCTGTCAAACGAGTTATGTAACTCAATTACTTCAGATAAAAGTGAGGCGACACCTTGCCTCACTTCTAACTCACTTTTTTCTCTTATTGCCTCTAACTATTATTGTTCCTCTTGAATTTCTGAAGCCTTGGGCTATGTTTAGAGGTTGTGAATTCAGAGAAAAATCTAGGTGACATTCTGCTGAGGAAGTAGGAGTCCAGGTTCATGTCTACAAGTGAAAGGAGGTCTAGTGATAGAGAAGGATATGACATAAAATTTTTACTACATTTGCAATTTCCTGGAGCAACTATTTCCCTTTCCAATTATTGACAATGTTAAACACATTCAAGCAGATAGATTGCACAACAGCTGCCTAAAATTATACTTTTGATGAAGCAACTTAAGGAAGCCTTGTCTGATTCTGAATTTGATCCTGTGTTCCAGATCAGTTTGTCATGAAATGTGATGATAGCCTAGTTTGGTCCTGTCCATATAAGTGAGTTGAAACCCAACTCCCCATACAAGTTACATTTAAAGCAGATCAAGATGGGGTTTTTATTTTTGGAAAAGAAATAAATTTATAATTCTTATCTGCAAGCTGTTCATACTGCACTTGCTACTATATTAACCTTGTCAAAGAACTTCTCACTAATTTATGTGAGAGAAATGAGAAATATGACAGAGTTTTATGAGTTTCGATGAGAAAGAGAAAATGACAGAGTTCTCTTCACAGAAATTTATTCTATAGTTTCAAACTGTAATGGGGTGATTATTTCAACAACTCACCTTGACCAGAGACAGGATATTTGATGAAGACTGCTGCAAATTCCCCTCAGGTTTATTCCACAGTAGCCTCTATATCTATGTGTCTTGATCCAAAACCCCACTAAAGTTAATAGAAGGGCTTTGATATAGGCTTATAAACCATTCTTTGAAGTAGTGTCCTGATGGAGTGTTTTTGTAGCTCCTGGATGTCATTTTAAAATGATGACTAAGGGAAAAGAGGGGTGCAAAAGAGGAGAAGACAACAGGCAAAAGAAAGAAAGGAATAAAAAAAAAGGAAGTGGAGGCAGGAGGAGAAATTACAATAATAAAGGACAAAAGACATTATCCATAAAACATCCTATTTTGTTTCAAATTCTGTATTAACATTTGTTTCATCTTTCTAATTGTTTTGTTATTTAATGCTTATTAATTCTCAAAAATATTTTTAATGCCCTTAGTGATTTTTTTTTCACTAAGTTGGAGGAATACTGTGCAAATCTCAGACTCAGGTTGTATAGGCCACCATAATTCAGCAGTCCAGGGCTAACACTCTCCAAGTGATAGCTTACTAAATCACAAAGGCATTCATCTACCAATTCCACCAAGTTAGGAACTCTGACTAGCATGGCTGAAATGGGTTTTTCAACCCAAATCACCCAGCCTTCTCCATTCACATTCTAACAAGTACCTTAATGTGGAAGTCTCTGTCCACAAGAATGTTTTCTGGTTTTAGGTCTTTGTGCACAAAGCCTTGCTCATGCAGATAAAGCATTCCTTCTGTGATCTCCAGCACGAAACGCCCTCTCACTGACAAAGGTAGTGAGAGCTAAAAGAAAGAACAAGAAGTGCCATCTATTAAAAAGTGCAACTACAACAATCAAATTAAAATTCATTCTTTAAAAAATGTTCCTCAGTCCCAAGAGTACCTCTGCTTAAGCTATGGTAAGAAAAACCCGCATCACTGGTGGGTTGAGGGAGGTGGTTGTCACACTCTACGCCGCACTGGTATGGCCTGACCTTGAATATTGTGTGCAGTTTTGGCCACGATTGAAGAAGGATGTAAAGCCATAAGAGAGTCTCCAAAGGAAGGCACAAAGATGGTGAAAAATCTGAGGTGAAGCCACATGAGGGAGGGCTGAGGTCACTTGGTGTGTTCAGCCTGGAGGAGACTGAGAGAGTACATCATCATGTCTACAGCTTCCTCATGATGGGAAGCAGAGGGACTGGCACTGATCTTTTCTCTCTGCTGGTCAGTGATACGGCCTGTCAGAATGGCATGAAGCTGGATTAGGCAAGGTTTAGTTTGGATATTAGGAGAAGATTCTTCACTCAGAGGGTGGTTGTTATGGATTTTTGGGGTTGTCCTGTGCAAGCTGGACTTGATCTTTCAAGGTCCCTTCCAGCTAGGTATATTCTGTGGTTGTAACGTCCTTGGATCAAAATTTTGGCATTAAAATAACTCTAGACTCACTCCATATTTACAAATATTTGCTACATATTTAACAAATTCTCCACATATCTCTACAACCACTTCTAGACCTTTTTCATCTCTAATTGGTCTGCTCCTCTGTGATGCACAGGAAAGCCATTGTCATTGTCTGCTGTCTCTGGAGAATGCAGTGCTGCCACTGGCTTTTTAATACAAAAAGAAGAATAAGAAATTAAATACTCCATTCTCTGGATATGGCAGTAACATCCTGTCCCTTTCAAGCAGCTCACCAACTCTAAGGGATAAAGTAATTGACTGCTCACATTCTGTAGCACTTTCATCATGTTCCCCCGGTCCACATACTCCATCACAAGTGAGTAGTTTCCATCTTCCAAAATGACACCAAGTAGCTTTACCACACGGTCATGCTGCAGTCTGCGCATAATCTTGCCTTCTTCAAGAAGGGAAACATTGTATCTGTAAAGTAGAAATTACACTGAATTTAGGTGCCAGCATAGAAAGAACAAAGGGATGAAAATTACACTGGTTCATGATGAAAACCATGGCCAAAAATGTCAATGCCCTTAGAACCTGTGCAAGATTAACCATACTTTCAGCTGATTTTGAATTTATACAGAATTGTTCATCCCAGGTTATATTCTCTAGGATGCTGCTCAAATGCCTTACACAGAGACTGTCTGCTCAGTCTGAAGGCCTGCTTTTCAGAAACTGCATAAGCATTCTTCTTGTAGGTAGCTGTGGATATCCAAATCTTTAAACTGGGATGAGATCTGGACAGAGCTGAAAGAGCCTTGGAACAAGGAGGATCAAGTTCCACTCCACTACTTCTTGTACAGGAAACTATTTATAGAGGTCTTGTTTCCAAAGAGCTTCATGTTCAAAATTGATTTCTTACAAGGGAACCACATACATACTAAATGATGACAGCATTTGCTAACAGTTACTGGTTTAGGATGAATTAAAATTCTTAACCTTGGCCTCAGTACAACCCATCAATTATCACAGGTACATAGTTGGGAGCTCGCTAAGGGGCTTAAAGGATAGTATCTATTACATAATGAATAGAAGGGGCGGTATTTTTATTATTGTTCCTGTTCTAGTCATCAGACGAAAGGATGTAAGAAAAATCTTGAAACTATACTGCTTGCTAATGCTTTCCTACCCTCTGACTTAAAAGGAAACTGCTTTCTCCATCTGTGTTCCTCCATATTACTGGAGAAGAAACGGGTTGTTTTGTTTGCATTAGGATCAGTTAAAAATTTGCTAGAGACTTTTGGTTCAATATTTTAAGAAATAACAAAACTATGAGCCTCTGTAATGAAAAAATAAAAACACAAACCCAAAAATACTTGACAGGACAGGCTTGTCCATTTTAACTGTTGTCATCCCAAATTGTCATTGCAGGCTGCAAACTACTAGAATCTCTTAATTTGCTTTCCACCAGCAAAGTAAAAACTCAGTTAGTTTATTTATCATAACCCAAAGTAGAAAAAACATGGAATTTTGTCTCTTTCTAGTGGATGACTCATGGTAGAGTTTTAGGATTATTATAGCTGTGAGGTACTAGAGCTGCAATGTAACCTGAATCTACTGAAATCAACAGTTAATTCAATCTTTGAATTAAATCAGTGTGCTTGGCTCACTTTGCTCTTTCTCAAGGGAGAGAGGGTTACATTCGTGGTACTAACACACGAGTTTGGAGTCCTGCTGATAATTTATGTGCGTTTACTTCCTAGTGGACATCTACAGTTAGATAAATTATTTGAAAATATATCTGCAAGTTTGAAAATATTTTGTGACCACTGAGTTCCTGCATTTCCTTAAGTGTGCAAGAATCCTCTTGATTCTTAACAATTCATGATAGTGCTCACTTTGTAACAAAAACCAGGAACTTCACTAAACTATGAATTAAAACTAAAAAAGTTGTCTCGAGAGAGAAAAAAAAGAAAATTTGCAGGACAGCTGTTAGCATTGTTTTCTTTTCCCCACATAAACTATCTCCAGAATGCAAAGACCTGAAATTATTGCACTTCATTTAGGTTTATCTTAATTGAATTTAGAGGACTTAGACTAACAGAAATGAAAATCAGAACTGAGATCTGTAACTTACTCAGTGCGCTGTGGTCCTGTATACACTTTTTTTAATACTACATATCCATGTTTCTTGTGAAAGCATAAAGAAATTGTTCCAAATCCTCCAGCATCTAATTGTTTTTTTTCAAGCAAATCCTTGGTGTTCATGTGGATGTCTTCCAGAGACATGGCTGCAGTCTTTGTGGCTTAGCAATTAAAACAAAATCAAGCACCCTCGTGCTTCTGGACCTGTTACATAAAGGAGGAAAAAGAAGTGTCATTGAAAGCATTTTGCTGGTCCACTAAATAAGTGTACATTTAAGGAGTGGGACAGAAACATAAACTCTCATGACCCTTATGAATGCTCAGCTGGAAACCAAAAATGCTGTGGTTCTCACAGAATCAGATCTAAAGATAACAATGATTTATCCTGTCAACCCACTACAGTTATATTCAGCAGATGTAAAACTACTGCAGTTGATTTCTTCACCTGAGGATCTCAAGGTGTTGTTGATAAAGTTTTCATCTATACAACATGCAGTAGATTGGTACTGTCCCTTTACTTCATATGTGCAAAATCCAAATCCCAGAAAAATCAAGAGCCACGGTTCCAAAGGCAGGTAGTGCCGAATGATTCTGATGGGTATCTTGTTTTCTGAATTGCCTGAACGTGGGCCTGTCAAGTGCCCAGATTCTTATATAACTCTTAAGCTACCTTTTAGGCATCTTTGCAAACCTAGCTCAAAAGGGTTTGCTTAAAGCTTAAACCAAACAACCAAATAAAAGGTTCCTCTGGAGGGTGAAATGAATGAATGGGAAACTTATTTGCACACGAATTCAAGGAGACAAGTGCTAGGAAGGAGTACGTATGGCAACTTCTCCTCTGCCCATTAAAAAGAAGAGGAACAAAGAAATTGTGAAGGCTTGTAGTAACTCCTAAGTTCATCAAGACAAAAAGAGTTTGGGGGATCCTATGAAATGGATAGATTATAGATAAGTAAACAGATAAGTAATAGATAAGTAAACGCCAGTGGATGCCAGAATAATTTTAAACCTTTGATAAAGCTGTTGTACTCTCTTGCCTAATATGTTTCCCAGCCCCTGCCTTCAGCACGTGCCAGCAAGCTGCTTTGCTAGCACTGGTGCAAGCCAACAAGCTCTGCTTTTTCTCCCCTCACTTTTAACTTAAGCACCTTACATCAGTTAAAGAAAGAGTTTGCTGAGAAAAGACAAAGTCCAAGAGACTGGCAGGGCTGTTCATTTTCCACTCATCTTGGGTAACTACAACAGACAGAACTGGGAGAAAGGCACTACCTCTAAGTGCCACTATCAGCAACAGTTGATTGGCTTGTTTGAGTTACCAAGAGCTCTAAATTATGTAGCAAAGGGACTCCCAAGTTTTTCTAGACCAACAAATGACTGCTAACTCCTGTAAACTACTGTGCACCTGTATCATCCAATATCTAATTGAAAAGATCCCTTAATGTTGTGAACATCAACTGCAGCTTAATTTTGACTGCCTCATTACCGCAGGCTCTTTGGGGAGCCTGGGAACTAAGGCGTTAGTCTGTGTGGAAAGTAGGTACCTAAGGGAAGAGAGATGTTTCAGTGCGGAGTTGGAAATCGTCTTATCAGTTCAATACTGACAAACCAAAACAGGAAGAATAAGTTAATTTTTTAAAAAATAAATAAATTACGCCTGTAGAAGAGATAGAGCAAGAGCCTTCTCTTCCAAGTACATAGAGAGACTCTATGGGCTGTTGTAGGACAGAGAGGGAACAACCTCCCTACACCCAGAGCAGTGTCCTCTCTTCAGAATTTTCTGCTTTGTCTTTACAGACTTCAAAACGATGTTGACTTTGTTTTGCTGCAGTGCTAGCCAGTATTATGAGCACAGGCCTGAGGATATGGCTGCATTCATCTAGTAAGAAGGGAAGTCCTGCTATGCCTAATAATGATTAGAGGAAATTTTTCTTACTTTGTTTGTTGTGGTAGTTTTTCTTTTTGGTGGTTGTTTGGTTTTGGGTTTTTTTGTGGTGTTTTTGTTTGGGGGTTGTTTTATTTTGGTTTTTTAATTCCTTTACAGCCAATCAAATAGCAGGTAACAAATTACTCATAGCAGTCCAAGAAGGACTCATAGCAGTGCCACTGCTGCTTTCATAGCTGAGCTTTCATCTCCCTGGAAGTTTCTGGTGATGGTTCTCTGGATTGTTCACATGGTCATACTGAATTTTGTGCAGATGGGGTGGATGTCACATGTACAAGGGCCTAAATTCAGTCATGAGAGTCAAACATGGCATAAACTAACATCTTGTTTCTTTATCTTGGTCTCCCAAGAATTGGTTTGAAGTCACCTATGTAGGCTAATTTTTCCATGCTAACAGCAATTACGTATCTAGGTAGTAATTATAAGACTTGCATATGCTTTTCTTGTGAGTGCAAAGTAGATGTGTATTTTTGAATGCTGAATCTCAAAAGTTGCATTAATACCACTGATAGCTTGGGACTAGCATTCAATACCATATAACCTGGCAAAAAATATCTCTTCCCAAAACTGCATCAAATACAGACCCTTGTTCCTATTTACAATGTTAATTACCTGTTGCTACCAAGCCACATGTGGTCACTATAACCAGAAGTCTTGGAAATTCAAAAGAAGTAATGACTTCTGAGATCATAACGTATCTGCTGAAGTGAGTTGGGTAACATTCAAGAAGAGGGAATTGTCTTATTAGATGGGAAGGAATCTTCCCCCTTGGGCATGCCAAGATGCTACTGCTTTTCTGGCTGTCCTTATTAAGTAATGGTAAGTGAGAAGCTCTCTGATCTAATGACTTATTTCAAACCCAAAGTTTTGGGTTTTTTTTTTGTAGAATAAATATCACAGGAAAACAATGTCTAGCCATGCTTTAAAGCAAAGACTACTTATTCTGCTTTACTATTTAACATGAGATATTGGCTTATGATACTTTGTAATGTCGGAAGATAAACTAAGGACTGAAGCTCAAAGACTCAGGTTCATTCCAACCTTACTGTTTCTTATTGAGATACAGGGTAATTTATATGTACCCTTAGTACTTAAGACACACCAATTCATGCATTATGTATCTGTGGTTAAGAGAACAGAAATTTTGTAGCTTAATTTAGTCAACCCTTACAGAAGCTATGCATTCTTCTAGTGGTTAATTTACGTTCTGTAAAGTAGCCCTCATCTATATACTTGATTAATTATAAAGCGGTTTTTTTCATATACTATTCTGAACATTTGTATTTGGTTGGGTTCATATTTACCAAGTACCAACATGTATTATGAAAATTTTGAATACCAGTTGCTAGAAGAGAGGAATTTCTGTCCACCAGTATGACTGGTGTTCTTTATAGAAGGATGGACATGCGCTAAGTGGGTTTGTGGCATTTTTCTTTTTTAACACCATGGTTATGTCCTCTTCTGTAACTCCTAAAGGACATATAAATTCACAAGAATCATAACCTGAACACTAGGTCATCGGGTCATATTCCTAATCACTGTTCAAAAGTGCCTTGCTCAGTTTTAACAATTTGTAACTGATCTGATGCAGATCTGATGTGATCTGCATGGTGAAGGAGGAGCGCTGAGCACATCAGCATAGTAATATGAAAAAACATCGATTGCAGCCTTTTGTAGTCTAATGATGCTACCAGCACCTAAGTTCTTAAGAGGTGCTACAAACTTTAATTGGAGAAAGTGAGCATGTTTACAAGCAAAACTTGTGGCCACTGAATTATTGGTTCTTAACAGAAAGGAATAAAGAACAGAAGCCAAAGCTGGTATTCCCAAATGAGTAACAGGAGACAAAGAGAAGGGTTGCTACAGCTGATAAAAAAATTATTGCCTGTGACAGTGATGTTTCAAAAGCTGTCAGAGTATCTCAGATCTGTTGCTGTAAATGTCATAACCCATTCCATCTAAACCTTTCAGTTCTGCTCAGGTTTTTCAGCTGATGCATCTTTTCATTAAGGAATTTTTTTTTTTCTTTTTTCCTTTAGGAAATAGCAAAGAAAATACCTATGTCAGATTGTCAGCAGGTTACAGAAAGGATCCCGTGGGAAGGAGAGGAGAAGCCAATGCAAAGGGAAACAAAGGTGTTTTGCAACATAAGTTTTCACAGGAGCAGAGGCAGCGTGGGAAGAGGACAGGATGGGGTCTGTGCAGTGGCCTGTAGCCGCGCAAAGGCGTTAGTCGGCTCTGGTCACGAAAGTGTTCATTCCGTATGGGAAGCGGGAAAGGCTGTCTCGGCTGTCGGGAGACGGGCGCAGCAGCCGCTCCCGGGCGCTCCCGCTCCGCCCCAACGCAGCCGCCGTGCCCAGGGCGGGCAGCGCCAGAGGCGTCTCCTCGCCAAGGGACCAGGAAGCCCAAACGCGGGGCTGCTCTGGCCTAGTTCCTCGTTCGCCGACTTGCCATATCGCTCTTCTCCTCCCGGCGGCTTCCTGCCGCCACCTCCTCGTACGCACCGCTCCCCTGCCCGATGCTTCCCGTTCCCCGGAGCCCCTCCACGGTGGTGGGGGATGGAATGGGTGGGACGGAGCACCGCACCGCCGCCGAGCCATCTCGCCTCGCAGCCCGTCACCCCGGCAGCCCCTCGGATCACGCAGCGGTGGGGACGCCACCGTGGTTTCGGTTTCGGTGCGGCACAGAGGCCACCGCCTGCTGCTCCTGCTGCCCCCGCTCCATCGCGCCTGACTTACCGCGCTCTGGCCTCTGAGAGTCCTGCTGCTTCCCCGGACGCCGGTGGCAGTGGGGTTCAACCCCACCGCCACTTAAGTAGCGCCTCGATCCAGGGGCAGCTGGAGGCGGAGCGAAGGCTGGAAACGGCGCGGATCCGCCCATCGCGTCGCTGCCTCAGCTGGGTGTGCTCTCCGCGCACCGCGCGATGTCGCCGCCTCTGTCTATGCCTGAGCTCGCGCGTCGCTGCGATCGTTCGCGCGCCGTGCCCTGTCACTGCCTGAGCTCTCTGGGAACTACGATCGTTGCCACACGGTGGCTCTTTCACCTGTCGAGCTCTCTGGGCACTGAGATCGGTGCCGGCAGAGAATTTGTCACTGCCACACCTGTGTGGGTATCGCAATCGGTGCCACACCGTGACTGTGTTACTACTCGAGCTCTCTGGGTACTGCGATCGGTGCTACACAGTGACTCTGTCGTTGCCTGAACTCTCTGGGCTCTCTGACCGGTGCCACACCATGACAGTCACTGGACGAGTTCTCTGGCTTGAGCCCGCACCCTAGTATAAGCCCGTGCCCAGACCCGAGCCCGCGCCTAGGACCGATCCTGTCCTCATGGCAGATGCAACCAGGTCCATCTCTGCCTCCTCTGGATTTTTATATGTGCTACTGAAAGTTGGCCCTTTTTTTTTTTTTTTTACCTTTTAAGACCAATATCTGTTCTTTCTTCTTATCTAGGTTCTGCTCACATGCTAATACCATACAAAACTGGGCATACTCTTAACTTTTCAAAAATTCTGTCTCCGCGTATGCGGGATATTAAACTTGATATTAGTTTTCGGTCTAAACTCCCAAATTTAGGCCATATTGCTCCATTATTTAGTTCATAAGTTGGCCACATTTTTTCTGAGAATCTAATAAATTTAGGTTTTAAAAGCATAGACTATTCCCTGGTTAAAATTGCCCAGTTTTTCAATATTAACCCCAAAGGGCTATCTCTTGGAATACTACTACTACCAAATTCACAAGAGGATACACAACTCATTCTGATACACAAAAATAAAGAGCAAAAGACACAAAGAGTCGGGATCGCGTCATTTCTTCAGCTGGGTGTGCTCTCCGCGCACCGCGCGATGTCGCCGCCTCTGTCTATGCCTGAGCTCGCGCGTCGCTGCGATCGTTCGCGCGCCGTGCCCTGTCACTGCCTGAGCTCTCTGGGAACTACGATCGCTGACGCGAAGTGACTGTCGCTTCCTGAGCTCTCTGGGCACTCTGACCGTCGCCACACGGTGGCTCCGTCACCTGTCGAGCTCTCTGGGCATTGCGATCGGTGGCACGCCGTCACTGTCACTGGTCGAGCACTCCGGGTACTGCGATCGGTGCCGGCAGAGAATTTGTCACTGCCTCACCTATGTGGGTATCGCGATCGGTGGCACACCGTGACTCTGTTACTGCTCGAGCTCTCTCCGCACTGCGATCGGTGGTGCTACGGGGTGACCCTGTCACTGCCTCCGCTCTCTGAGCACTCCGATCGGTGCCAGCAGATAATGTGTCACTGCTTCAGCTCTACTGGCATTACGATAGGTGCCACATCGTGACTCTGTCATTGCCTGAACTCTGTGGGCTCTCCGATCGTCGCCACACCATGACTCTGTTACTACTCGAGCTCTCTCGGTACTGCGATTGGTGCTACACGGTGACTCTGTCACTGCCTTTACTCTCTGTGCTCTGCGATCTGCGCCACACCGTGACCCTCTCACTTCCTGAACTCTCCGGCTCCCCGATCATCGCTACATAGTGAGTCCGTCACTTGCCTGAGCTCTCTGAGCACTACGATGGGTGCCGGAAGAGAATCTATCACTGCTTCAGCTGTCTGCGTACTGCGATCGGTGCCACACAGTGACTCTGTCACGGCCGGAACTCTCTGTGCTCTCAGATCGGTGCCACACCGTGACGATCACAGGACGAGTTCTCTGGGTACTGCGATCGGTGCCGGCAGAGACTTTGCCAATGCCTCAGCTGTCTTGGTATTGCGATCGGTGCCACACCGTGACTGTCACTGTCGCTGCCGGAACACTCTAGGCTCTGGGATCAGTGCCACACGGTGATCCTGTCACTGCCTGAGCTCTCTAGGCTCTGTGATCGTCGCTACACGGTGACTCACTCTTGCTTGAGCACTCTCGGCGCTGCGATCGGTGCCACACCGTGACTCTGTCACAGCCTGAAGTCTCTGGGGTCTCTGCTCGGTGGCACACCGTGACGGTCACTGGACGAGTACTCTGGATATTGCGATCGGTGCCACACAGTCAATCTGTCACTGCCGGAACTCTCTGGGTTCTGCGATCTGCGCCACACCGCGACCCTGTCAGTGCCTGAACTCTCTGGTCTCCCCGCGCATCGCTACACGGTGGCTCCGTCACTTGCCTGAGCTCTCTGGGCGCTGCTATCGGTGCTACACGGTGACTCTGTCACTTCCTGAATACTCTGGGCTCTGCCATTGTTGCCACGCCCTGGCTGTCAGTGCTGGACCTATCTGGGCTCTGCGATCGTTGCTACGCGGTGAGTCTCACTCTTGCCTGAGCTCTGTGGGCACTGCCATCGGTGCTGCACGGTGGCTCCGTCACTAGCCGAGCTCTCTGAGCCGTCCGATCGGTGCCAAAAGAGAATGTATCACTGCCTCAACTATCTGCGTACTGCGATCGTTGCTACATGGCGAGTCTAAAAATTGCCTGAACTCTCTGGGCTCTGCGAATCTGTGGCACACCGTGGTCCTGTCACTGCTCGAGCTCTCTCGGAAGTGACATGGGTTCTACACGGTGACTCTGCCACTGTCTCAGCTTTCTTGATGCCTAGAGGAGCTGGAACAGAGGCTAGACAGAGATAAGAGGAATAAAATGGATATTTATTGAGGGGCCTTCAAAGGCCACACCCTGGCAGTACCAGTGCCACAGTCATAGCCCCTGCCCAGATGGCTCCAAGATGGAAGCAAAAGAGGGCTTGGTGATGAGATCTCACATTCTTATAGGTTTTAGTCCATTTGCATGCAGGAATCAACTGTCCAATTAATAGTCTCAAATTATGAAGTTTCANAATATATTATCATTTGCATCAATCTCCATTGTTACAATTGTTCAGGAGTAGAAGCTTTCTTAATTCTGAAGTAGGGAACCCTGGGTCCTCTGCCCGCAACTTCAACTGCAGTGACTCAGCAGGACTTTAAATGTCTCTTTCCATTTGGCTGGCAGAGGATCACTGTCCCACCACTGAACATAGACCCAGTCTCCAGGCTGGAATGGATGTGAAGGTGTGTCCAGTCCTATGGTCCTGGAATATGTGGGATTTGATATGGTCCACCATACAATATTTTATAGGGACTGATGTTATCCGTCTGTCTGGGTTGTATGCAAATTCTCAGTAAAGCTATAGGTAAGGCCTAAACACGTCATGGATGTTTCCTGACAATTTTTACTAATTTGTGTTTTGAGAGTCCCATTCATATGTTCAACTTTATCACTTGCCTGGGGTCTATAAGGCGTATGCAGATCCCAAGTAATTCCCAAAATCCAGCTAACTTCTTTAACCACCGTAGCAACAAAGTGTGGTCCCCTATCTGATGACATTCCCAAGGGAACCCTGAACCTCACAATTATGTGATTAAGCAAAACTTTCACCACTTCCTTGGCTGTGTTAGTGCAACAGGGGTAAGCTTCCAGCCATCCACTGAAGGTGTCAACTAATACCAGTACGTACTGGTATTCCTCTTCGTGTGGTAACTCCGCAAAATCTATTTGCCAGTAATCTCCAGGAAGATCTCCTGCTTTTGTTCCTCCTAACACAACTCTCTTTCTTGTGTCAGTGTTGTTTTTATAGCAGATTTCACATTTACTTACTACTGATTGTATAATATCAGCCATTCCTTTTCCTATTACTACCTTTTTTAGATGTTCAAAAGGTTTTCAACCCCAAAATGTGAAGTTTCATGTTCTCTTTGAACCAACTCCCAAAGGATCAGGGATGGGACTACCACCTCGTTTTCCAGTGTAACAGCCCATGCACCTTCTGTGATTTCAGCTTTAAGAAATTTAATTAGTTTGTGATCTGCTTGGTCATATTTTGGGGTGTACCCCGACAAGTCAATCTCTTTTTGTGGAATTACTGTGAGAATACCTTTTTCTGCAATCCTTCTTGCTGCTTTATCAGCAAAGCAATTTCCCAGTTCTGGTGTGGTTTTTCCCTTTTGGTGACCTCTACAATGCATGATAGCTACTTCTGCAGGTTTTTTAATGCTCTCTAAGAGAGCAATATTTGTTCAGCATGCTTGATTTGATTACCTTGAGTGTTCAAGAGTCCTCTCTCCTTCCAGATGGCTCCATAAATGCATATTTTGAGTCAGTCCATATATTTACACTTTTTCCCTTGCTCAGGTCTAGGGCTCTTGTCAGTGCAATCAGTTCAGCCTTCTGTGATGACACATCTGCTGGCAGGGCCTTTGCCTCGATCACCTTGTCCTGTGTGGTCACTGCATAACCTGTCATCCTTTTGCCATTTTTCATGAAGCTGCTTCCATCTGTAAAAAGCTCCCAATCTGGATTCTGCACGGGCACATCTTTCAGATCTGGTTGGCTGGAATAGGCCTCTTCAATTATCTGCAAGCAGTCATGCTCTGGCTCATTGTCAGTTAAGATGGAGGACAGAAACATGGCAGGATTAACAACAGAAGTTGTTTTCAGGGTGACATCATCCTGCTCTAGTAACAGCGATTGGTATTTCAACATCTGGTTGCTGGACAGCCAATGTCCCCCCTTTTGCTCAAGGACAGCTGCTACTGCATGGGGTACATACACTACAATGTGTCGCCCAAGGGTGAGTTTTCGGGCCTCTTGGATCAAGATGACAGTGGCTGCCACGGCCTTTAGGCACCCTAGCCAACCTTGGGCAACACTGTCTAGCTGTTTAGAAAAGTAGGCCACAGCTCTCCGCAGGTTCCCGAGGCGCTGTGCTAGTACCCCCAAAGCCATATTCTGTCTCTCATATGTAAAAAGTTCAAAAGGTTTAGTTAGGTCTGGCAGTCCCAGAGGTGGAGCTGACATTAGAGAGTGTTTCAGCTGTTTAAAAGCTGCTCTAGTGTGTTCAGTCCATGGGATAATTCCTCTCTTGGCTGCTTTTAATGCCCCATGTAGGGGTTGTACTAGAAGTCTATAATTTGCTATCCACAAATGACACCAACCTACCATTCCCAGGAAAGCTTGCATCTCTCTCACTCAATGGGGCTCTGGGAGTTGACAGATGGCTTCTTTCCATTCCTTGCTGAGCTGTCGGTGTCCACTGAAGATCTCAAGCCCCAAATAGACTACTTTTTCTTTAGCAATCTGTGCTTTGTCTTTTGAAACTCTGTACCCACTCAGTCCCAAGAAGTTTAATAAACTTATGGTGAATCGTATGCAGTCATCTCTGATCCTGGCCGCAATCAAGATGTTATCCACGTATTGAAGAACAGCTCCTTCTGGGTCCTGTCTTCTCTAGTCTTCCAATTCCTTTGCTAGCTGGTTTCCAAATATGGTAGGGTTGTTCTTGAAACCTTGGGGTAAAACTCCCCAGGTAAGTTCATATCTCCTCCCTGTCTCAGGATTTTCCCAGTCAAAAGCAAAAAGCTCTTGACTGTTTTTGTGTATAGGAATGCAGAAAAAGGCATCCTTCAGATCTGTAACAGTAAACCCCCTAATTTGTCTGTCAATTCTGTGGTCAAAAGGGTGTAGGGATTCGCTACTACTGGATGTATATCCTCTGTAATTTTGTTGATTGCTCTTAAATTTCATACTAATCGGTAACTCTTGCCATCTGCTTTCTTAATGGCTAAAATGGGGGTGTTGAATTTGTACTCACATTGCACTAACAGACCGTGTCGTAGGAATTTTTCAATTATAGATACCAATCCCTTACGATTCTCTAATTGTAAAGGGTACTCTTTTTGCCTTACAGGTGTGGGTCCTGGTTTGAGTGCAATACTCACTGATTCTGCTCGTTTGGATATTCCTGGGATATCACTGGCCCACACTATTGGTTTTACCACATTTTCCACTTCAGCAGGGATTTTCCCTGCATTTTTCCTGTATAAAAAGTGCAGCAACTTCGACAAATTTAGATTCAGGAATTAAAACTTGTACACCCTTTCCCTTTTTGAATTTAATCTCTGCTTCCAATTTTTCCAGCAAGTCCCTCCCTGGCAATGGTTTAGGGCAGTTAGGCGTGTAAAGGAATTGATGGGTTACCCAATGCTTTCCCAATTTAAATTTTAAAGGTTGGAAGAAAGGCCATGTTTCACTTACCCCAGTTGCCCCAATAACATGTACAGTATTGTGACTCAGT
>VWZS01009815.1:0-15164 GCA_013397075.1 Rhabdornis inornatus
CAGTTTAGATTGGTTTTTTTTTTACGTTGTTAGTCAGGTTTTTAAAATTTTTTTCAGTTAACTTTACAGTGTATTGGCTATTATTTATGAATTGGCGTAGAGGTTGAGTTTTGTTTGGGGTTTTTTTTCACTTTCTTGAGCCCCACGTTGGGCTCCAAAAAGTATTTGTCCTGGTTTAGGGCAAATTTGGGAGGAAACCTCTGAATGGGGTCTCTTTAGGAAAAAAGATCCAAGCAGTCCCTCTCCCAGTTGGCTCGGGGGAAAAAAAAAATTTTCTCGGAGAGAAGTGGAAAAAAGAAAAAATGTTTATTCAACAGGCGACACACCTCCCAGCAGAAAAATGAACAATACCAAACAGCAAAACCTCTTGCCGCTCTGCTAGAGAGATGACAGATTTAGAAGAGTTCTTTTCATGGGCTGCCTGGCTCACTCAGCCTGGTATCATTCCCCCCGGTGCTGGGGAATGCCGTGACCCAGGCCAGGCCTGGTGGGACGTGGGTGTGAGCTCCCAGTGCTCTTCTGGATTTTTCAGTCCAGAGCAGGTTCAAACAGTTCCAGGAAAAAGAAAAAGAAAAAAGGAAAAAAACCCCAACAATCCAGGGAGCTTCTCTGTCTCAGCTAGCCAGAAAAAAAATTAACCAAGAGCAAAGGAGAGCTCTCTCTCGCTGTCCACTGCAGACAACAGAGTCTTTGAACAGGAATGTGGGGGAGCCAGTGCAGTTTTTGATAACAAACTCTGCACTTTTTCTTTTCCCCTCTTCACTCTTGGAACTAGTTTTAAAGTTGCAGAATTTAATATTCAACACCAACAGAACAGATGATTTGGGGATACAGGCATCATACAGTCACTCCAAGACAATTTAATAGAAAAAATCAGTGAAGAAAACAGAGATCTCCTGGTAGTCTGCAGGAGAATCCCACAAAAGGTAGATATCTGTTCAGGCCTGACTAGACTGCTCTACAGCTCCGTTTCTGTTGCCTGTTGCTGCTTTGCTATAATCACTTGACCCACTGAGGACAAGGTCTATTCAAAATTTCTGTCTTAGTGCTTAAGCAATCCCAAATATGTCATACATTGAAACTCATATATGCAGTGAAGTAAACTGATGCCAAGCAGCAGTCACATTCGCGTTATTACTCTGACATAATACCTCTTTAGATATGAAAAGGACAGTTATGGTACAGACTGTCTCTGGAGGGGTATGCAGTTCTATGTGTTTGAGCTGTCTGCGCAGCTCTAAGATATCTTCAAAACCTCCATGACAATAAGTATAATTTGGTTGAGTAATAGCTGTGTTGCACTTGCTGGGAATTAAGAGAATAATTCGTAAGAATTGCATGTCTTTTGTCTAGAAGACAAAACTATCCTTAATGGTGCAAATCAATACCAGATACAGCTAGAATACAAATGAAAACCTGGCAGTCTTTCACAGCCAGCCAGGAAATAGAATGAGATGTATAATAAAGCTTTACAAGAGTTGTTACAGAATGGTTCTAAACCAATTTTCTATTTTTTTATTAATCTGCATGCTAATGCTAAAATATTTGATTTTATTTTTCTGTTGTGTAAAATCCTTAATTCAAACATCTTACATTCTTGTTTTTGCCATGAAACTGAATGTGCAATTTACAGAGATTGTGCTGAAGGATTTTTAAGCTTCAAGAACCTGTGCAACGAATCTTACTGAAATATGAGAGAAACCTGTAAAATTTTTTGTTATAATTTTTGTACTTCATAATTCCCCGAGAGAATTACTGCGTCATGCAGCTTCAATTAGCAGATGAAGACAAAAAGCTTAATTGCCTTCTGTAAATCTGTGGTTGCTGATTTATGACTTACTTGTTCAGTGACAGGACCCAAGGGAACGGCATCAAGCTGGAGAGGTTTAGGTTGGAGCTGACAGAGCTCAGAAAGTGTTTGGACAGTGTGCTCAGGCACATGGAGTTATTCTTGGGGTATCCTGCACAGGGCTGAGAGCAGGACTAAGTGATCCTGAAAGGTCCCTTTCAACTCAGAATATTCTCTGATTCTATGACATAGTTTTGACTTAGTAAGAAAAACAAGATTTGCAGATCATTCTATTTTTTGAATAAAACATTCAGTTTGAAGCAAACTGCATTTCCTGCAATGCACCAGCATTTTAGTAATGGTCACAGAACTGTGTTTCACACTCAATTACTACAGTGTAGTCCATGGAATTGCATTATTTGTACAGTCTTACCACTTCTACGTAGTTGTTAATAGTTTATATTTGTAAAGTAAGCCCAAAAAATAGAAGGAAAACTAGCAGGAAAAAATAATTTCAAATAAGAAAGAGAAAACATTCTATGAGTAAAACACAGAGCATATATCAGTATTGGTGTTACTGAAAACACTGCCAATTATCACAGAGTATTTGCATTCAAAATGCTACACAAAATATATATTGTAACATTGTTCTGTGAGCATTACCACAGTTTTTCTTTGAAAGTTATTTTTAAGGAGTATTTTTTTTGCTAATTATTTGATTCACATCAAATTTGGACCTCAAGAAAGATCCATTTCTTAGTTTTCAGGCATCTTTATGATGAGCATAGCAGACATGCCACCCTGGAAGCTCAAAATAAGAAAAAGCTAAGTTGATGTGAAAAAGATGCTAAAAGACCTTTGCCACAATCATATTTCCTCTATAAAGTGTAAAAGCTTGGATGAGCACTATCATTAAAAATTCCATATATTGAAGAATAAAGTTTAGATGTTCTCTAAAAAAAGGTTTCATTGCTGTGTCCTGGGGGGAAAGCATAATGGAAAAGTTACTCATTTAAATGCCTATAAATTTCTTACACTGTCGGTATTATAGCACAAATAAGTACTATAGCCAAAATGACACAAGGGCAGCAGAAAACCTCGTGCCACAGAGCGAGAAGTCTTGCAGAACCAAGTTACCATGACTCGTGTTCCATAATGCTGACACTCATAGCTGGATCATGGACTATACAAGTTCTTAGTCAATTCCTGAGTATATAGCATGACTGTAACATCTGAACGTTGTCCATGTTTTTGTAGCTTTTTGAAGATGAATGCTTTCAGTATTGAATCTCACTTACTCCATTTCAATATGTCTTTTTCATGATTTTCAATAGCATCATATGGATATAATCTGTATTTTATCCATGGCACCTTTTTTGTCTTCAGGTTGTTTATTTTGATTTTTTTTCCAGAGTTGCTCATTCCCTGATTCTTTATGCAGATAGTAAAAATGTACTATCTAAAACCTGTAGGAGCCCTGATCTTTGAAACAGTAGCTTTTAGCACTTTAGAGATCATGAACCCCTTTACATATGGTTTATATTCCATTCATGTGCTTACTCAATTTCTATTATGCTGTTATTCCTTACAGTTGCTGAGCTTTTTTTCCAAAACCATCCATAAAAGAAATTCTTCCTTTAAGAAGATTTTGAATTTCATATTTGTGATAAGAAAATAAAAAGGTAGATTGTTTTTTCAAGCCATCAAATATATTCAGTCATTTAAAAAGAGATTATAAATATTAATGGATAGATTTTGCATTTGTTCTTTATCACAGTGTTATTGAAAATATTGCTATCTTCTAGTTCTGTTACAGTGTGCTAATCAGGAACTTAGGCTAACTTAGATGAAGTCAAAATCACTAGTAATCACTAGTAATGAAAATGATCCTATTTAATAAATCTGAGATCTCTTAAGGCACACAGATTTCATGTCCTATGAGGTGCTACAGTAGCATGATTATAGAATAGAAATAATATAGTGTTTTTAAAGGTAGCACTTTGAGAAAATTTTACTTCCCTAAGAATTGTCTTTTATATAGTCTAAACATATTTCATACATTTTATAATGATAAAGCAGAAAAAATAGTTTTAGCCTATTGCACCAATTCTTAGAAACAGCTTGGATGCCATCTCGCCATCCAAATATGAAAAATAAATTTAAGTTATGGGGGGCACAGTGGTACAAAAGTCTGTTTTCCGGAAATTCGTGTTACAAATCAGTAGCACTTTAAATCAATGAAGAGCCAGTTTTGAATAACCTCGCTACTCAAACTGGAGTGCCTTCAAATAGGGGAGTAATTTGCATTATACCAGAGATGTCTTATCGTCTTATGTTGTGTCTAATACTTAATGCTTCTCACAAGATGTACCTTTCAGGAGGTATATCTTTCATATTTTAGAGGGAAGAAAAAGAGAAAGAGGAGAATCAATATGGAAGCAGGAAGGGAATTGTGATGGAATAGCTTGTCATAGGGTGGTAATTAAGACCTCAGCAATAACTAAACCAAACAGCTTTACAATTATTTCCCCTGTAACTCTTCCACAGCCATGGAGAGGTGTAGTTTCTTGGTTCTTTCCTCCTCAGGTGTTAAACCTGAGGTAAGTGTTACCTTGGTCTGCTGTGTGCCTGCTTGAGATGTACTATCTGTAGCAGCGCTGAAGTGTTTACAGCTCTCAAGTGCAGCTTAGAAACTGACTCAGTTATGGGAGAAATGGGACGATTTTTCCCTACTTTAGCCAGGTATCTTCCCTGGTTTTGCCTGACCAAGCTACATGCTGCAGCAAATCAATGGGTAGAAGTAATTTAATGCTTTCTCCATACTGAGAAACACGGAGGTGTTGTGAAAAGGTAAAATCCTTCCTCTTTCAGCCACTGCTCCTTGAATTGACATATTTTTTTGTTTATACCTGTATGATTATGTATCTGTTAGGTATGTGGGTGGACTTGCTGGTTGCTTGTGATTTCTAAGATATTTATCTTTGCAAAGCACAACTGAGGGTTTTCTAGATTACTGCTCATAATTTCTTTAGGTGTTAATTGCTTTAGCTGATAATAATTGCATGTAGTGGTCTTCGCAAATAAATCTGTGTTCTTTCATTGTTTTACATGTGTCCTGATTTCAGCTGGAGCAGAGTTCTTTCTAGTAGCTGATGCAGTGCTGTGTTTTGGATTTAGTATGAACATAATGTCGATAGGACTTTTTAGTGTCCCACTGCAGTTGAGGAAGTACACAAGAAGCTGTGAGGGAGCATGGCCAGGACTGGTGACTGGAGCTGGCCGAAGGGCTATTAATACCCACAGAATGTCATACCCACTATATATAAACTGGGAGAGTTACCTGGAATAGGGGCTGATCACAGTTTGGGGACAGGTTTAGCATCAGTTAGTGGTGGGTGAGAAACTGTCTTGTGGATTACTTGTTTTTCTTGGATTTTGTATTTTTCTCTCTCTCCTTTTCGTAACCGTTGTTATTACTGTTGTTATTATTATCATTAGTATTATTAGTATCATTATATTTTACTTTGTTTCAGTTATTAAATGTTCTAATCTGAACCCCACGTGTTTTGCCTTTTTTCTGATTCTTCTCCCCAATCTCACTGGGGAGTGGAGAGGGAGTGAGTGAGTGGCTGCTTGGTGCTTAGTTGCCAGCTAGGGTTAAACCCTGACAATATATTCCTAAAAGGAGTATGGAGGAATTGTCTTGATTTCTGGGCTGAGGAACAGTATCAGTTCTTACTCTATAATTGGTAGTCAAGATGTACTTCTGAACACACTGAAGAGAAAGCAATTATTCTGGAAAAAGACTAGAAATATGCATGTAAGGTATGTTCTAGATAGCTACAGCCCAACTAACAGTAACAGCACTTACCACATATTTGTGTAGTTGTAGTAAAACACAACAAAAGCTTCATTTCTTTCAATAGATGGAAAGATTTCACAAAGTAATAAACATCTTTTGGGACAATTTTGTTCATTTTCTTGGGTGTCATGAAGTTTTTTCCTGTTCTTGGATGTGCAGAAAAGGAGCATGGTTCAGTCTGAAGCAGCCATTTTAGTTTTCTAAAGCACTATACAACATGTTACAGAAGGCATTGACAAGAAGAAGGTTGTGAAAAGATAAAATAGTGCAGGCCTCACCTATTTTCTCAGCTGTTACTAAATATGTAAAGTTTTTACAGAGATAACTGTGACCTGCTTTTTAAAATTGTTGCAAAGTTCAAAAGGTAATTTTTGGATTTGTTTTATATTCTAAAATTATTCTGATTATTATGAAAAATTTAAACTGCTATAACTAAAAGGAGCCTTGAGTTGTCACAGATTGTGTCTAAACCTGAGAAAAGGTGTATACTTCCAAACTCAGTGACCAAGTGTTCTGTAGCTACTTAAAATTTGCAACAAAATTGGAAGCATGATGCCTCTCTTACTACTTTGTTTTATAAGGACCTGCATAAATGTGGACTATAAGAGGGCTTGTAACATCTTCTGTTTAGGCCTATGTACTAAATAATTGGAAATATATATTTAGGGTGAGTTGTTATGTGCATTTTCTCCCTAGAAGCAGCTATATCATCCTTGTAAAATAAGTTTATATTAATACATTTATATCTTAGTGCATTCTGTTTGAGTAAGCTATGTCTATCAATCATTGAAATCCATCACTTGCTCTCTGTGGAATAGAAAACGTACAAAATTCATATCTAGAAAAACTGACAGATTTATCAAATGTAAGAACTTTTAAATTCTCTTTTTTGATCTTCAGGGGAGATGTCAGGGACATTTCATGAGTCAAAGTTTGAACATATTTTTCTGGGGAAGAAAAGGAAAGTATGGGGAAGAAAGTATGAAATTTTTATTCATTAATGAAGGCAGCATATTAAAAGAGACATCAAAACACAATAGACACTTCAAATATTCTCAGCTCTGCCAAAGCAAAAGTAGCATGTTCCTTTTATTTCAATATCTTTTCAAAGCATTCTGTTTTCATGAAGAGCTGTTTTGCTGGAAATTTCGCTGTGGCAGAAAACCGCATTATGCATTTGAGCAGATGCACTGGCTCACTGCATTAAAGATGGACACCTGGGGTCTTGCATTAGACTTGCAGAGAATATGGAAATATTGCAGATTAAAACAGGTAGAAAAAAGGTGAGTGTGCGTTTTCAGATGCTTTAATTAACAAACTTTTGACAATATGAGTAGGTGACTCTTCACATTCTCTAGAGTTGCTCTTTAAAACTTAGAGATTCTTTTTGTTTCAATGCTCAGCTCTGGAGGGACATGAAAACTGAATTTTTGCCTTAGAGTTATTCCTGAAGACCTCTGGGGTCTGTATTTCTGGTAACTAGCATCTGTAAGGAATGTGTCATAGTTATCCATTTTTGTCTGGTAGTTTTGACTTACCTTTCAGTATCTTTCACTTTGTCCTAGCTTTTAAGCACAGGTTAGTTATTCTTTACCATACCCATCATATTAATCATCAGTTATGATGTTTCTGCATGTTGAGAAGTGCTTGAAAATAGTAATTATGGTTGCTCTTGTTTGAAGCTCCACACTTCAAACAAGCTTTCTGTGTGGATTTTTTAAAAAATCATTTATCCCACAATGTGGTTTAAAGCATGTGCTGTGGCAAAATTAGGTGTCTCAGGTTGTATGTGGTTGTTACATGAAGGCCTGATTATTTTGCCTTACACATTAATAAGTGCTAAGGCAGTGTCAGTATGAGCTGAAGAGACCACATGAAATCTTGTCATTGAAATAATCTACATTGTGGTCAGCAGTCTGTCCTGATGAGGATATTTCTGTCATGCCAAACTCAAGTGTCCTGGGTCAAGTTTCAAAAGTGTTGGGTTAACCTATTGAAAAACTCACATTGGAAGATTTGTGAGGCAATGCAGATTCACAATGTCATGTTTAAAGAGTCACACTTCACATGCCTGCTCTAACACTTGCGGCACTGCTAAAAGGCAGCTGCTGCTTTGTTTCTTGTTGTAATACCCAGGTGGGATACATTTACTGCTTTCTTCGCCTGGAGTTGAATAGTTAGCACCTAAGAACTTCACAAGTTGCATTTAGAGACCTCCCTTTTGCCCTGCTTTATCTTCCAAAAGTATTTAGTAAAACATGTCTTTTCTTGAACAAATCCTTTTCTTTTAGCAAGTGAGCAGTCTGATTCCATTGCAGTAAATGTCTGTGAGTACTAAACTAAGTATGAAGAGTTTTAATTGTAATTTCATAATAGTGATAACTTATTGATATGTAATTCCATGCATTTCCTTCCTCATGCAGCTTGGAAAAATAGGAGAATAAAACCCCCCTGAAAGTATTTAAATTCTATAGTGCTCATTACTTCTGGTATTTGTTTTTTTCAGTGAGAAATTATTATGTCTTAATTTCTGCTCTGAAAGTTACATGCAGTTGTACTGGATGTATTTGCTACATGTTAGTTTTTTCTCACATTTGCTGAATTGAAAAATCCGCAAAAATTAATGTGGAGAAATTGTACCTAATCATGGACAAGCTGTATCATTTATCTCCAGCAAGCAGAAAGAGCAGAAGTAATGCCCAGCTAATGCAAGATGAATCATATTTATTCTAAACTGGACATTTCTACAGTATTGAAATTTAAATGGCATTAGTGAGAGCACTGAAATACATACTGTCATGTTTTCACTAATGGGAACCACAATAAGCACATTATTACCCTTTTCGAGTCTCCGTCCTTGGTTTTTGGTAGTTGATCCTTTGAAATCCACAGGGCATGGAAAGACTATTAGAATTATGAACAATCTTGACCGTAGATAGAAATTACTTGCTGAGTAATTACTTATTGAGAAATTACTTACTGAAATTACAACCCTGAAAACAGACTTTATTAAATTATGCTGAAATTTGCATAAACACAGAACACACCTCTCCCCACCTCCAATATTTTCTAATGATTGACTGTTTATTGTACTAGGCAGGATTTTATTAACTTGTGTTTGGTTACTATATGGTAAATCAATTAAGCGAGAGAACTTGATTACACATTTACCACTACTTTAGTAGTCTTGGTAGTCACTGAATATAGAGCTTCAAGACATTATATTTTCATGCATCCTATTATGTCTTCTACCATCTTTTGGTGGGCTCAGGGGCGTTCGAAGAAAAGAATAGGTCAATTGTGGAAAAACCCAGCTGAAGACAAAGAAGTTACTCAAACTGTTAATTTGTACATAAAGAGTAGACGAAAGATTGTTGCACATACACAGTCATATTTCCTTTACTTTTTATTGACAATTGGGAGGACCACATTGCTTATTTAAAATATGGTCATGTACCATTGAAAAATACCTCATATTTTGAGTTTAAAAGTTCCTAGAAGATTTACTGAGGTCTTCATTTTTTCTTCAACTGATACTTGAGGTTTTTGGGACTCTGATAAATTACTGAGGTCATTAAGTCAAAAGAAGATGATTATTATTATTTTTTCTCACATTGCCATTGATAGTTGTTAGAAGAGTAATGTTGAAAGAGGAACTTCAATGAAAGCAAAGATCTCAAGTTTAAAAGGTCTTGGCTCTGTGCTTGTAGTGTGAAACAGGTTCAGGTTGAGATGACCTCAAGTAGTAAAAACAGAAAGTGACAGATAAAAATTAGCTAAGAAACAACTCCGAAAATGGTACAGGGATCTATAACTTTTAATGAGCTTTTTCAGAAGTATATTAAACAAAATGAAAGAAGCTAAGAAGTGTCTGGAACTCATTTGTAAACCCGTTTGTAAACTATCAGTTCAGTGTGCAAAGTGTACTGTAGTAAATATATATCTGGTAGACATGAAAGTGCACAGTTTCTGTTGTCTATCTCAGTGCAATAGAACAAAACTAATCAAGCCAATACAGACTAGTCTCAAAATTGCCTAGACTAGTTCATGGTATAGAGTCTTGATTTCTGGTGCTGAAAGTGCCATGCTAGCTATAGTAGTGGAGATTTCCAAGAAGCTTCAACTGGTTTTATGTAACTTATAACCAGGATCCCAGAATGCACTTTCTAGAACAAACCCCAAAATTTCAGTGATTTTGTTCAAAACAGATGTTTGGCTCATTGTTGGTAACTAAACTAATCTCCACTTAATAGTCATTAATTTTGAGCTCTAGATCTCACAGTTCTTTATATGCAGTATCTCCGGGGCGAGGGGATGTAGAGGAAATTGGCAAGAGTTTCCACTTTTATTGAACATTAACATAAAGAAATACAGGATTGCTGTTTTGAAGAATGATGATAAATACAGTAAATTTTTTTGAAATTTCACATTAGGAGAAATCTGCTTTACTTTTGGTTTTTAATTGGTTATGTTCTTTGCCTTTTTCTGACTTAGTGACTAAATATCTCTAGACTAAGAGAACTTAGTGTGATCTTCTGGTAACTTCTACTATGTTTCTCTGGACAAACTTCCTCAAAGCTTAAAAACTGGCTGTTAATCATCAATTAAAAATATGAGTAAAGTAATGAGATAAAATGAGAGAAATAAAAAAAAAAACCCACAATATTTCAGAGTGAACCAGTGAAAGCAATAAAACATGGAATTTAAATCCTAAATATAACAAAGGTTCTATATCCTTTTGCTTTTTCAGCTTTTCTTTGTTCTTCTAGAAATAGTTCTATAAAAAGTTTAAACCCAGCTTTTAAAATGCATGATTAACAAATGCGACCTCCTCACTGTTGAAGCTGTTATTTTTGGATGAAGTTAAAAATGAAAGGTGAATTACTGTTGGCAGAGATTTATGTCAACCCCATCAGCAGGGAGTGGGCAAATACCAGTTTTTATCATCTACTGACTTGACTGATCTACAGGACTTCAAAGAAATCAGTTTTGCTTCCAGAGATCTTTGTCTTTTCTGTGGTATACAGATGCTCAGTGTTGCCTTCCTGTGTGATCTCAGGCTACAGTGAGCTCTCTCAGAAGTGAGTCCTAAGGGTCCTCTCAGGCACTGTTCTGAGGGTGCTGTGCCAAGTGCACGCTATACAAAGATTTATACCGTGTGTGTCCCCACCGCTGGAATCACAAGGGTTTATTACTAGCTTGTGTTGCTTTTGCATGGTTTGATTTTTTGAGGAGGGAAGAAGCCAGCCACGGAAGTGATTTTTCTGTGGCAAGTTGCTAGAAACTTCCTCCGTGCCTGGCAAAATCAGTCATGGGCTGGCTCTGAAAATAGACATGCTGCTAACCCAACTAGAGAACTTAGTAATGCCTCTGCGTTGACGTATTTAAGAAAGGAAAAAATGCTTACAACTCTCTTTCTTCTTTGGAGGCGTGGAGAGGCAGCCGCCGGGGGGCCATCCTGGCACAGCTGCTGGGGGGCTGTCCCTGCACAGCTGCCGGGAGCCATCCTGGCACTGGAAGCGACACTGGTGCCGGGAGTGGCCATGCCATCGCACCGTGGTTTGTAGTGAGCTTTGCCTGTCAGCGGCTTCTAGCCAGCCATGCTGTGAAGAGAAGGGCAGAACCGGAGGCCGCAGCTTTTCCTTTCAGGTGGTCCACATGAAGAGAGGTGCTGGATGGAACGGACACTGCGATGGCCGGCACTGCGTGGTGCTGACAGTGAGGGGTGTGACCAAACAGTTCCTCGATGCAGAGCCCGGACGGGATCAACCTCTCAGCGCTGCAGAACTCTATAAAAAAACTTCTCAATTGATAGAACTTGAGAACAAATGAACTTAGGGACACCAATTCTCTCCTGAGTCAGAAAAAAGAAGAAGGTGAAAATGCACAGGGAGAACGCTAAGGTCGGTGGAAAGGAGGGAGGGGGAGGAAGAGGAAGAGGAGCTCCGGGAGTCGGAGCTGAGATTCTTCTGCAAGCCATTGTGTGGAATAGAATACAACAAACCATTTCCCCATAATTCATGAAGTGCATGGGGGGATGTAGAGGTCCACTCGTATCCCATGAGAAAGGGTGCTCACACTGGAGCGCGTGGATGGATGCTGAAAAGCTGTAATTTAGTGGGAAACTTAAAAAGAGAGAGAGAGAGAGAGAACCCTTGCTTCCAGAGATGGAGAAAGGGGACCCTGGCTTTTGTACTAGAACAGCTCCTCCTTGAAAGATCACACCCAATGAATTAATGACCCACACAAACAGTTGTGGGAAGATTGCTCTGCCCATGGGAGGGACTCACATTACAGCAGTTTGGGTGAGACTGCTACTCGTGGAAATTAGAACCACATTGGAGAAATTCACAGAGAACTGTCTCCCATGGGCAGGATCCCATGACATAACAAAAGAAACTCCTCTCCCTAAGTGAACTAAGGAAAGATTTTCAGAAGTGACAAACAGACTAAAAACCCCGTGTTTTGTTTCCCTGTGCTGTCGGTGGGAAGGAAAAAAGGGCTGAGGGCGACAGGGAGAAAGGTGTTCTAAAGGCTTATTTTAGTTCTTATTATCCTATTTTAATTCTGTTAATAATTTTTTTCTTTATACCTTTAAGTTTTTTAGCCTATTTTGCCCTTAATATGTTTTTTTTCTAATCCTTATCTCACCCCAGGAGCCTTTTCATTTTTCTTTCCCCCTCCTCTCCTCAACTATAGCAGAGGAGAATGAGTGAATGAATTTTTGTGGGTGCCTGGCTTCTAGCCAGTGTCAAACCTTGACATAGTCATAATGTTGCACAGACCTGTGGAAATAAACATATTAATGATTCACAGTTGCACATAAAATTTGGATATCACTAGTGCATCCATACTACTGTATTAGCTGTTCTATACTGTGATACTTCAGGGATCCAAATATCCATGTCTTTTTTCTCTGGTCCTGAGTCACTAGGTTGTGTTCAGCAAATTTGCAATGTATGGGTTGAAAACTTCTCTGTGCTGTATCAGTTCCTGAATAAACATTTAAATATTTTTAGGGATTAAACTTAGTATACTGGATCAATTTTGGGTTATTTAGGAGCTGAAACAAGTAAGTTGTGCTTTGATATATTACACGTATGTGTTCTAAAAATTTATCTAGTTGCTTAGACAAATGAGTGGCATATTAAAATCCATATTGGTTGTTCCAGTTAGACTCTAGTTTATTAAAGGGTTTAGCTGAAATCTGGACAAGTAATAAAGAATATTTTCTACGATAGACATGTTTTCAAAACTTCACCGATTACTTGGAAGTGCTATGTTTGCAAATTGTTGTATTTCTTTCTGAAAATATCAGCTATTGCTTTTTATATGACATGTCTTCAGGTTGAGAGGTGTAACTCCTTCCTTCACCTGACTTCTGTAATGCATTATGCCATTAAGACACAATGAGACATCTTTTAGTGGTCCATTAACAAAGGAGTTGGTTGCACTGTGTGGAGAGAAAGAATATCTTCCAGAAGTCTAACTAGTCAAAAAGAAGTTTGGAAAATCGGTGTCAAAAGTCAGGCTATATGCTGTGTGTTCTTCCTGTTCTGTGATTTTTGAAATTTTGTGCTTTCATACTTTTCTACATGTTCCTGATAGTCTTTGGTAGGAGATTTTTTCAAATTGCCTTTAAAATTAGATCTCTGCTTAGAAGTTTGGCTCCCTGTGAATGAAATGCATTAATGAAAATGTTTGTGATACAAATGCAGAAAAAAGAAGCTCTCCAGATTGGACAACTGGGCCAGTGGACCAAGCTAGTACTTATTAATTTAATGAAGTTCTGTTTGCAGTGGTAAATGGATTATGCTTTTTGGGAAAGAAAAGTGTGCAGCCAGATGGCAAAGATGCAAAAAAGTATTCTAAAATTGAACAAAATAGTTTGCATGCTAAATGGGTCCCCTTAGACCAAGTAGATGAGTCAGTAAACACCTGAACAGGTAGTTAGCTTATAAAAATTTTATTTCTGTAAGACAGTTTTATTGGACTGTGCCTCACAGTGGAAGAGAGACCAGCTTGCCTTTCAATAACAGTCATTGCTAAATACTCACTAAACAAGTCCATTCCATGTCCAACAAGGATATGAAGTATTTCCCAGAGCAGGAAATTGAAAATTGAAGATAAAGATATGAGGAAAAGTCTAATTTCCTTCAGACCTAATCACTGCATCTAAAAAGCTAGTTAAAGGACAAGACATACTGAATAAATTACAAATATAAACATTAGACATACATGTTTCTATATGAAGCAAAATTTGAGTTGTGTACAGGAAATAGCAGTACAAAATATAATCAAATGTTATCCATAGGTGATATCCCTGTTGGAAGTAACCAAGACACACATTCCTTTTTGTTCAGGTTCTCTTTGAATTGCATTGTTTAACTTTCCTGTTTACTTTTCGAATGAGAAATACATTTGAATTATTTGATGCATGCAAATAAATAGGATTCAAAGCCCCTTTATATAAGGAATTAGAACTGATACTGCAGAAACAGTCAGTAATTGCAGACCTTTGTAATGTTTGTTCATTATTTTGATATAAAAGAAGTCTGTGTTCTTACATAAATTTCCATGCACTGCATTATTTGTGGCAAGATTCCCTGTGAGCTTCTCACTGAAGCTTGACATATGCATATCAGGTGTTTTTGATTCTCCTAGGGGTTTCATACAATGCCAGGCTGCATTTCTAGGTGTAACCATAAAGTGATCCAAGTTGGAAGCAGGAGGAGGAAACCTATCTTTGTCTGAATTTGTCAGAATCATATTCTTAGGAGGCATTGGAACATTAATCTATCCTTTAAGCATTTCCCTTATAATGTCTTGGGCTGCAATAGCATCTATGGCAATTAGACACACAAATAAATGTATATTTGATCTATTGTATTCTTTATCTTGGATGTGTTTGGCAAGAGTTTCTGAAGCATGTTTGAAAAATACGTATAATCTGAGTCCTTAGGACAAAACAATTTAAATCTGGATGTGTTTGATGCAGTAATAAAACCCAGTGCTGATTCTTGGAAAACAGTGGAGATGAAATCAAAACCAGTTAAAAACATCTGCTGGTTTGGCTAGTGTTGGAGTGTATATTTTCTAATGAACAAAAAATGAGTTATGTATGAAATTTAGCTTAATTAGTAATAATTAATATAAAAAGGTGCTTTTTTTCACCATTTCCTCCCTTTCCACCTTCCCCTCTTACCCATCACTTTATCCCCCTTCTACCATTACTCTACTTCTATCCTCCTTCTACCTTTTTTCCTTCCTTTCCTCTACCTTTTTACTCAGCTTTACCCCTGCCTTTCCCCTCTTCACCTCTTCTCCCTCTCTCTCTCTCCCTCTCNTTTCTTGAGGAAACTAACAGGAAAAAAATTAAAGGTGGAGGGGGGAAAACCATTTTAAATATAATGCTTCTGCATTTTCTTCCAGTAATTATCTTAACCAGTAAGTATGCTAACAACTAATACGTTTTGGTCTAGAGGCAGCAGTGATTTGTTGAATTTTTATAAT
>VWZS01009815.1:15201-91741 GCA_013397075.1 Rhabdornis inornatus
ACTCTAAGGCAAGACTCACCCTCTTCTACTTCTGATTCTTCTGATTCTTCTGAATATTTACTTAGTGAAGTTAGTACAGAACTTAGAAATGAAGGAAATGTGTAGAAATAGCTTTCTGTTTCTGAGATACTACAACTGATTCATTTTAGATTGTAGAATTTTTTTTTAGCTTCTTATACTTACTGCATTTTAATATGTCTTAAAGAATGTCATATATTTTCTGTACTGCCTTATCACTTTTGCCCGTTCAAATTTTCTGGTTAGGTATAATGCTAACATCAACTCTGCTGAAAAGTAGGTCTTGACTTTTGACTGAAAGCTTCAGAAATTATCTTTTCTTTGTGAGCTATGGAAACCTCAAGCTTTTTAGGACTGAAAAGTAAACTTTCTGTGATACAGTGCATGTTAAACTTAGTTTGACCCCATCCTCAAGCAAAAAAACCCCAAACAACAAGAATGAAAAAAAGAAGCCCACACTAAACAAAAAATACCCCATTCAGCTCTAACTCTGAAATAGCCCTCTATTCCAAGTTTTAACTTACTTGGTTGTTTATATGCTATTGTTAGTACCTGAACATGGCACAACTCTCATTGGCTCAATTTACTGTAGGGATGACGGGTATTTCATGGTCAGTAACATAAGTGCACTAAATGTATTTATTTACCCTAATTTTCTTGTAGTGTATGCTGTCTGCATCAGCTTCCTTTCAACAGAGAGCAGCTTGACAAGCAGCTGTGGCCTTGTTCAGTGTGCTTCACAAGCACAATATTTTCCTTCCCAGAGGCAAAGTGCATTCACCTGCATAATTGGCCATGACCCCTTCTTGCCCAGAGTAAATATACTGAAGTTCATTCCTGTCTTCTGATCTTCTAAGATGCAAAGAAGCACATTATTGTCGTGCTAGTAGGTAGATGGAATTTTGATATATGTGCTTTTATTGTCATCAGAGGTTTCTGTTTGAGCCTGACAAGATTCTTGTTTCTGAGCATTGAAACTTGTGTATCTTAAATTCTGTATGATTGTCTCTTTAGTAATACTATTTCTTTGGAGTCTGTATGGAAATACTTTTTTTTTTATTTTGGGGATATTACCATACTGACTTACCATTCTCAGAAGGATACTTTATTAGGTGGTGTTACCTCTATTTTGATAAAAACTGTCTTTGCATTTCTTCGTTTCATAAATTGTTTTTGGGATATTGGTAAGAATATAATCTTTTGATACTGCATCTTAGTGGTCTAATTTTGATTGCTATCTTATTAGAATGGCAAATTTCTGTGTGTTTGTGTGTATTTATATGAAGTGCCATAATGCAATTTTAAAAAATAGGCTATGTAGAAACAGTGCTGATTTCTGTGCTATGTATAATGATGTTATTACTCAGAGCAATACTTTGCATTAAATGGCAATTCATGAGGAATTGGAGCCTGAAATGACCATACAGGCGCTTAAAATTCTCTATTCATTGTCTGTTAAAGGCTCTTCTGAGTTGGCAAATTCTAGATGCTTTCTCGAACTACTTTGTGTAGCCATGCTATTTTATGGGGAATCTGTCTCTTTTGAAATTGAATAATACAAAGTCTTCCACTGGAATTTAACTTGATTGACTTTGCAGGAAAACTAGTGGGGATCATGATGGAGAAGTTAAGCATGAATCAGCAGTGTGCCCTTGCAGCAGGGGACAGACTGCATCTGGATCATGATGTGTACCCATCAGGCCTAGGGTATTGATCCATCCTTTCCTTTTATTTGACTTTTGTTATGACAGCACCGTGCTGTCTGCCTTTTATTGGCAAATGGGAGCAAGTCCAGTGAAAGGTCACTGAGATAGTCAGGTCTGGAGCCCAGTATGTGTACAAAGGGACTGAAGAAACTGGGTCTGTTCAACCTGGAAGAAAGACACCTTTTTGCAAAGATTTCACTGCTTTTTATACCAAGATAATTAGAGGATACAGGCAAGAGGGAGAGGGATGCTTGCTGAAGGTGCATGGTAGTAGCTTGAGAGGCAAAGAACACAAATCAGAACATGATAAATTCAAGTGTTGTGAAAAGAGTTTTTGACTGTGAAAGCTGATAGTTGAACACTTGAACAGGTGCCCAGCAAGGTTGAGGGATCTTTGTCTTTGTAGATGTTCAAAAGTCTGCTTTATGGGCCTTATGCAACCTGATTAAGGTCTGCCTTCTAAGTGTTGTTCTACATGAGCTCTGGAGGTCCCCGCCAACCTCCGTTATTCTTTGGAATAGTTTTGCCCTTGTTTTGCACAGTTGTTTTGTCTCTGCCACGTACTGGGGTTTAGAACTATGTGACTGAATGACTGGAGTGCAGAAAAGAACCTGGACTTGACCATTGCCTTAAATTCCACTAATGCCCATAGGAATCAGCTGGAAAAAGTGCAGTTGCAATACAATAGTGGGATGCCTGGAGGCTGCAGCAGTGAGGCAGTGAAATGATGCCTCATCACCTTTTCAGCCTAAATGGCTTTTCACAGCTTGTCAGATATTTTAGCCTTTGTGTAAATGGCAAATCTATTCAAACTGGTCTATGCAAATGGGAAGGAAAGTTTTAATAAAAAGGCTTTCTTCCTGAAGAGTAAAGAAAAGGGGATTCTTTCCAACTTCCTGTATTAATCTTCTTGAAATTTTGCACTTCCAATACTAGCATCAATCATTTCTTGTTCATTTCAGGATGCCTGAAAGATGCAATGAATACAGGCTCAGTGCTCCTAAAAAAAAAAAAAAGTCTTTTTAAGCCTGTGTGTTTGTTACAGTACAATCTGGAGGATAAAAGGTGAAAATTGTGGGCGAAAAAAACGCGAGAGCTGCAACATTTCAAACCTGCAGGGGAAGAAACATCGTCTGGAAAAAAGATTTGTTTTGTCTCTAATAAAAATGCATGTAAAAAGAAATACATGACTATGTAAAAAGTGCAGTTAGGATAAAATCTTGAGAGTCTCCTTATAAAGTTTGGGCTCACAGTCACATATTATTTCTGAAAGCAGGTGGATATGAAGTGGGTAAAAGAAGAGTTAGGATGACTAAATTCTCAGTGTCACCTGATATATAAATCTGGAAGAAAGAGGGGTTTATTCTTGTGTTCAGTGAATATGTGCTAGCAGAATATTCTCTATGTATGTAGGGATTCTTCTTTTTAAAGGAAGTGTTGGTGATGGAATGTTTTCCTTTTAGTACTTGTAAATAAAACTGAAGAGATAGTAGAGATATCTTTATATGGTATTTTTATCAGTAAATCTCTATGGTAGGATTAGTACTTTCAGAATATCTCTGACAGTATAGAGTGCCAATGGTACTGCTCTAGCCTGAAAAAAGTAGGGACTTAAGGACAGTGCTTGGTGTTGAAATGTTGTTATGAAATTGAGAACTTCAGGAATACTGAAAATAAATATACAGCAGTTTATTTCTCAAGATACGGCATAGTTGTAGATACAGTGATTGTGAGACCACAGCTGAAGCTCTGACAGGGCCTTTTATTTCTTACCTTTTGCCTCACAATACTTGTTTTACCAGCTCCTGAGACTGCGTAGTGTATCACAGAAGCACAAACCCTCTCATGTACTTTCAAAATAAGGACTTCTTCACCAAGTGTTTTGTTTCCTTTGATTCTTTTTCTCTCTCTTTTAACCTACCATTTAATGACTCTTCCATTACAATCACACAATCCATGCTTCAGGAGAAATGAGATTTTTCTTTACTCTGCGCTATGTTTTTGTCTTCCCTTCCCTATTAATTAAAAGCTATTAGTACCTTAACAGTTTGATTTAAATAATTGACAGATACTGTATTTTTATGTGATTTTGGCAAGTGTTGGTAGTCTTTTATCAGCTGTTAAAATTGTATTTTAAATCAATATATGTTTGTGGCATGATTTCAATATCTTTTCGTGTTCAATTCAAGATTAAACAACTTACAAGTTCGTTCATTGAGAGTAAACCCCAAACTACATTAGCACAGAGTTATTAGAGAATAGGATTACTGTCTCTAATTGCTACTGACGCATAAGTGTTGTGTTTACTTCTCTGCTGAAATTTACAACCAAAAGAATTTTGCCTACAACTAGGTAATGTCTACCATCTTTAAATTGCCATAGCCTTATACTGTGGGCGGGCTTACTGAATAGTAAGAAATCACAAATTGTTTTCTACAAGCACTAGGGCTTTTCCCTCTGAGGTACTGGTTGTTACGTTTGAAATATCAGAAGGATGCAAAATAGTCTGTTGGTACTTTCTCTAACAACATTCCTAGTTAATTTTATATAATTGTCTGAACAATGAAGTAGAATATATCATCTAACAAACACTTTCTTCGCATGTTCTTATGCTGTCAGTTTCATAGCTCAAATACTCATCTTGGTTTAAGCTAATCAGGAATAAAAGGAAACATAAAATGTAAAACCAGTAATGAGTTTGTTTCCATAGAAACATACCATGCTCTCTGCCAAAATTAAGTGCTGACTTCGTATTCTAAAAGATAGTTGTGCAGACAACACGTGCTCACTGATCTGCAGATAATGTGTCAAATGTCTTCATAGTATGCATCTTCTGACTGCGTTACGCATCTTTACGAAATCTTTGTGCCAGTACCTTACTGCCAACCCTTCCTGTAATCTTTGTCACTTTTATTCCGTGTTCTGACTTTGGAACGGAGAAGGAAAAGATTAGTTTCAACTGTGCATTTTGTACTGTAAGTCTCAGGTTTAACAACTGATAAGCTTGTGAACCTCCGTCTGCCAGTATTCTCTGTAAAATCTTTGCTCTGTTAAAAATCTGTGCTTATCTGTGGATACTGTTGCTTACAGTAGGGCTGACTTCTCATATCTAGGGTGTGTTAGTACATAATAGCAATATTGCTTGTCTGGTAATGTAAATTCTGAAGCAAAGTAAGTTCGTTACAAAATGAAGATATGATAAAGCAGACATTAAAAAAAAAGGTCATTTTTCATTAATTTTCTTAATTTTGCGGTGTTGTCTCTGTCCTAGTATTTCAAATTATACATAGAAGTAAAAAAACTGGCAAATATATAAAAGAGGGTGAGAATATACAAATCAGTTACTGACTAGCAGTTACTAACCATCTGCAGCAGCAGCAGCAGAACTCTTATGGAATGATTTTTAGTAGTACTTGGAAATCTAATAATTTTTATAGGCTGTCTTGAAATAGCTTCTTTTTGTAGCATTTAATTTACTACAGAGAACCCCTTCACTTAATTCATTTTGATTGCCAAGACATAGAGATAATTCTGGGGAGAAATCAATACTCAAAACTGTTTCCTAAAATCCATCCCTGGCTTTTTGCTACGACCTCAGCTTGTGCTTATTTTCATAAATCCTTCCATCAGAAAACACTGCTACTGTGATTAATTTGTGATTCTTTTAGAGACTGGAATTTTATTTCCAAATACCACTCTTTTTGTGGGAAGCAATTTCTAAATCTTTAAATAAGAATGCATAAAAATTATTACAAAAGTTACCAGTGGGCTGTCTTTTGCAGAATGCTGACATACAATTTCCTCAAACTCGTTCTTTAAAATCCATTCTGTTTATAGATTTGCAGGCTATTAACATTAAAGAGCTGTTCCATGATGATGAAATTCATTTGCAGTGGAATATTTTTCTTTTGGGGAGCAAAAAGAGGTCATTTCACAATCTAGAAAATTGCAGTCCATTGTTTTGTCCTATATTCTTAATCTCCAGTTATATAAACAATTTTATTTATTCTCCAATTCATTTTGCATCTGGATCTCTGATTAAGATTGATCCTCAACTATTTTCCCCTTGGTCTCTGCTTTGCACTAATATCTAGCAATCATTAAATCAAAATGACATTCTTCCTAGCTGTATAGAATTGGTTTAGCTGGTAGGAACAGCTGTAGTTTCAAGCAACTGAAAAACTGTCATTTGGGCATTGAATTAACATTATTGTATTTTAGAAAATGTATTCATGATATGTCAAGTTTGTTCATTTCACCAGTAGCAAATTTACGTACTTAAATACAAGATTTGCCTTGACAGAGAGGTGTTTTGACCTTTCACAGGAATAGTTTGGGATTGGTTCCATTCTATACAATTCCTTCGTTTTACAAACTTATGAAAGTCAGACTTCAGGGAAGAGTTGGAGAGAGAGTGAAACCTCAGTCTTCACAGACAGTGCTCCCTTTCTTCTCTTGAGATTCTGATGCTTTTTTCCTTTGGTCACTTTCAGTGGGATTGTTTTAATTTTTAATTTTTTGTACGTTCATAATCCACCTCTTTTTTATATTTTCATGTATCACCACACTATAATAAATAATACTAACATATGAAAAAAAGTTGAAAAAAATATTTAAATTCATATGTTGTAAAACCCCAAGTGAAAGTGTGAGAAATACATTATTTTTTACAAGCTTGGGAGGGAAAGAATTGCAGCATAGTTCAATTTGCTACTCATAGCTAATATACAATTTGATATGTAGTTCAGATAATGTTCCAAAAGTCTCTGTAAAACAGATTTTTTTACAGCTTGCTTCGCTTTTATTTTATGTGTTCTGATTTTATTTATCAATTAAAGTGGATTGACTATTCGATGTATAGTTTCAAATATGAAGGGGCTTTTTCTCTTATGTCTGAATGGGGCCATGTTGCCTGATACAGTTATGCAAGCTGTAGTTTGCTTGAACAGTAGGTTTTTATGTGTTACTTGTCAAAATTCATGCCTCAGTTTGAGAGTCATTGTAAAGCTGGGGTACACCTGCATCATCCTTCTCAGTGTCATGCTTGTACAAAGGACACAGCATCTTAATAAAATAAGAAACTTACTTCTTTATTTTATATTTTGATTATTTTCCTGCATTCTTGAAAGAAGAATTGTTTTCATAGTTTTTCTGGTATTCCTTAAGAGCCGAAATAGGAAGTTTTTTCTTTTCCTGCATGTACAGTAACATTTTTTCTCATGTTCATATCCATGATTTAATCCTTTTGATACCTGAAGAGTGTATGAGCGTAGAACAAAACATTAATGTGGGTTTGGACTTAACTGGTGTAATGATTACCCTCCTTGTATTTTGGCAGTGAGATGGATTGCATGGCTAAAATGGGAATTTTTTCACTTTCATCGTGCAAACTTAGGTCTGCATTCACAGAAATACTTATGACCAAGCAGTGTTCCTTTTATATACGAAGCAACTTTACTCTTCATCAAAATTACACTAATTTTACACCATCATTAAATAAGAATATAGTCAATAGTAATTGGACACCTTGTTTTTTAATAATTATTTTCAGTACTTCTAAGTTGAAACTTAAAAACATTGTGAGAAACGTTTTCTCATACTATGCCAGTTTTTCAGTTAACCTGTGCTGGAAGAAAACAGAGAAGTCAGCCTCTCTTACAGGGAGGGATAAAGTTTTACTCTAATTTCCAAGGATTTGGCCATGCCATTTAATTTGTCACATTTTCAGTTTTCCTGACTACATTTCCAGCTTCCCTTTCAGCATTTCTTGCTGTCCTCATACTGCTTTTATTTCTCTCAGCTTTTCTACTTCTGGAAGGTAAACCTTAAAATATTAATATAGAAGAACAATTGTACATACATGGAGTTGTAAGTTCATATTTTTTCTGAAGCTTTAACTCACATGGCATAGTTTTAGATTTTCGCATTTCCCAAGGTTTTATAATGCTTTAGTAAGATACAGGAGAAACTTATAACCACGTTGTAATGTTGACATGTTTGCTCCCTTGTGCATGTGCAGCCAGTAATTTAAGGGGAAGCAGCACTTCCTGCTGTAATGTTAGAATTTCTTCAGTTGATGCTAGTTGAGCTGTACTTTATTCCTTTTCCTCATTCTCTACATTTTGTCTGAACTGCATTTTTGTGCTTATGCAGAACATGTGGGATTTTTTTTGTGTGTGTGGTCTTTGTTTTGGGGTTTTTTGGTTGGTCAGTTGTTGGGTGGGTGGGTTTTGGTTGGTTGTTTTTTCTTGGTCTTGGTTTTTTTTTGATACTTGTAAGTGCTTCCATCTTTCTTCTTCCATTAATCTGACTCGTGAGTTTCTGTATATCTGTGTGAAACAGCATTCAAGAGGAGCTCTGTTTGTATGAACTTGGTATCTAGATATTGCACATACTAGATTTCAATTGTATTTTCTATCTGGAATTTCCACTTAGTAGGTTCTGAATACGTATATATATATAAAAGAAATATCTAAGCTCCCTTGGAAAACAGTTACTCCTCCACTTACCTGAAAATGACCTCATGCACATGAATACAAATGTGCAACAAGATATCAGCATGAGCAAAGCCTCTTGAAACGTTTCTTTTGATGGCAAAATTATCTTACCTCTTACTAATCTTTAAAACCCGATGGTGCTACAGTGGAGTGAGCTGAATTCAGATCCTTTTAGTGAATGATAGCTAAAACTTTTCCGTAAGTTCAGATGTTAGGCACTACTCTTAATTACTGCTTGCACGAAGCCATGCAGGCAGTTTGCTTTCAAAGGGTGAACGTGAACGCAGAACTTAAAAGAGTATTTCACATTCAGGGTGATACAGGAACTAGGACCAGTGATCTTAACAGGGCAAGCCCTTACCAAAAGTATTATTTCTGTCACAAACTGCATGCCAGAAGCCATTGAAACTATTTAAGTGCTGAATTATACAATAAAATTTCTTCCAGTTTTATGCAGAATATGAAAATCGAGAAACGATGGAGAACAAAGTTCTTTGGTCACCTCTGAATGAGAATTAGATGTGAGTTAACAGTAAACACTTTGGATTATTAATCATGCAGCAAAAACACATCAAAATTATTTTTGTGTTCTCAACATAGGCAGATGAGTGTGTTTAACAAATTGGGCAGCAAATATAGAAGAAATGGAAATAACCAATATTCCAAGAGTATGTTTTATTAAATTCATTGTTTTGTGTCACTGCATAAAATCTGTTTATAATAGCTGAGATAATTTAGTGGTCATCAATAACATTTGCATTTTTGTTAGCCATCATGAGAGCTATCGGAGGATAATTCTCATATGTGGTAGAAAACAGTTGTCCGTAGAAGTTACTGAAGTAATTATTCTATCTGGTGTGCATGTTAATGCCTTAGGGTGGCAAGGTACAATTTGTCTTGTATTGTCTTTTTTAGTATATTAGAACTTATTCCCCAGACTTAGTTTACTTATATCCCTTTGTCTTCTTATAACTTAACTTGTATCCCTTTGTCTTCTTTTCCTATTGGCTCATTACTTGTGTCACTTACAAAATAGTAACATTATTTTGATTTGGTCTTCATTTTGGCAAAAGGAAGAAAGCAGTATGTCTTGGTACTAGTAAGGCTGTTGACATATGTTTGAGTACATTACATGAGGAAATACAGCCTGCTGTATTGACATTTTATTAAATACTCAGCCAGTGAAAACCAGGCTAAAAAATAAATATGGTCTTGGGAACAGGCTTCAGCTGTAGAATTATGCAAAGGCTTGAAATAAAGAAAAGGCCTCTAATTTAGAGGAGATTTATCCACTGTAACAGGCTGAGGGTGTTGTAGAAACTGTTTCCTGAATGTGTTAGATTAGCCACTTTTTGAAGACTGTCTATGTATATATTTAGTCCAGCTTCATAGTAGGGAACTACGGTAAATGATTTTCAGAGTATGGAATTTAAAATTAAACTTCTAAATATCTCTATGCCTCTCTCTCCCCCCCCGTCTTTTTCCTTCCCTCTCCATCTCTATCTGTTTTCTTGCTATAGCATTGAAACAGATTGTGTTCACATTTATATAAGAAGGCAAAAATGCTATGTATTAATTATATTACTACGTTGCCTTGTAATTCGTAAATACTGCTCCTTTCACTATGCGTATTGTAAGATGAAAAATGTAGTCACTGGATCACAAATAACTTTTCCGTCTTTGAGATACTTGCAGGAATCATTGAAGTTGGAGTAATACAGAAAATACTGTATTTATTTTGCTCCTACAGAAATGTATCTTCTGCAGGCAGAGAGTTAAGAAAATCTCTGGTGCCTGCATTCAGTGTTCATATGGACGCTGCCCAGCATCCTTTCATGTTACCTGTGCCCATGCTGCAGGAGTGCTGATGGAACCTGATGACTGGCCATATGTTGTCTACATCACATGTTTCAGGCACAAGATCAACCAAAATGTGGTAAGGAATATGTTTTCTTACTTGTTAAAGAATGGAATTTCAGAATTAAAGTATGTTTCCAGAGAAAATGGAGGCAAGGATCCACACTATGTATTATCATCATTCTGTCTATCATATTTTAATGCATAATAATCTTTTACAGCTTGAAAGATTTTCCTTATGCTGTTACCTGGAAGAAGTGATACCTGATATGTCTAACACATTTTTCAATTTAAAGTCCTTGTTGAGTATATTGTTTTGACAGCCGGAACAAATCTTTGAATTCTCTGTTTTGTTAATCTGAAGTGTATTATAAATACCCAGATCACAGTATCTTGCAAATACTCACAGGTCCTGTGAGATAATGGATGTGGTATATATGTAAAATCTTTGTTCTGCAGCCAAAGAGTCTCTTGAAAATATCCAATTATAATTATTCTCTCATCTGGCAAAGTAACACTAGCATGCCATGAAAATTCATGTTATGACTTCCTTTTTATTTCTATTCTTTGCTAAGGAGGAGCCTTTAATTTTAGATGAGACACAATGAAGAATTAGTTTGATGTCTTTTACTTGAATAAATGGTTACTATCTCAGTTAAGAGAGAACTTTTGCTATTCATATTGGGCTTTTAAAGCTGTATTTTGCTTCCTAGCAAACCAGAAGGACTTAACATAGTCTTATTAAGGAAAGAGCTTGGTAAGTTAGAAGTTGCATTTTTTTTCTCCTTTATGCATTAGAAGTGAAAGACATAAACACAGGTAATGTCTGTATAATAGATGTTATTCTTTCAAGAGCTTGTCAGTGAATCCTTGGTCTAAATGACAAGAGTTAACAAGACTACTGAGGAGTAGGATTTTCTTCCATATGTCCTAAATTGTAATGCCTCCCAACTAATCAGTCCTGAGTGTTCAATCTACAGGACATTTTTAAAAAGGGAAACATATTGTTTTTCCATGTTCAAAAATTTCCATAGAATTGTTAAGTTTTATAATATTTTTGTTTTCCAAAATGGATGAACACGTTAAACGAGCACACTTTATGTGGTTTTAATTTCTGCAAACATTTTCCAAGAAAATGAGTTTGGTTTTTAGAAAACTTTTAACTTCTTTCTGTACAGGTAACTTAAGATGCTCTCCTTGGGGGTTTTGAAAACATTATCATTGGTTGAAAATTACTGAATTAAATTCATGGCCAGTAAAAATAGGGCCAACATTTCCCAAATGTGTTTTAGTATCTTTTTGGGACAAGTCTGTATAATCTAGGTAGTGGGATTTTTGCATCAGTCTCATAAATTCCCATGCTTTCTTAGTGATTTTGTTGACCCATATTATGTAGTGTAGAAGAAAAGAAACCCCATTAACTATGGACAAAACCAGGATTCTGTGTGGCTATTGTTTAAGGGGTTGTGTGAAGGACATTGAAAGTGTCTTGGAATTAGACTATTACATCCTTTCCTGAAACTCAGCACTAAATTTTTGGAAAATACTCATTATGTTTACCTTTTTTTTCCCCCACATGGCTCAGCTAAAAGTCAGGTTTGCAGAAGAGAAATAAAAGTTATGCTTTTGTGTTTTCAATGGGCCAAAATTTGGAAAGAGCCAATATTTTGTTAAAGGATGTTTTCCTGCAAAATTCTTACCTTACTCCTGAGACAAAGGAGATTGCCATGTGTTTTTAAATGCTCAGTTTTATACTCTGTCTTTTGGATAATTAATCTAATCACGTCTTTAAGCTTTTGGAAGTTTTCTCACCATTGGTTTTCTTGTTACGCTTTTCTTAGCTATTAGCTATTCCTTCGTGCAGAAATAACATTGCTCTTCACGATTAGGCATAACAATGTATCTTACTTCTAGTCAACTTTTTTTTTCCTGTTGTTTTAGTTTCCTTGCTTAGAAGTAGAACAGGGAATCATGCAGACTGAAATATTATACTCACTTAGCAAATTTTTACAGGAGTCAAATAGATTATCTTGTCAGTTTGAAAAAAATCTCTTCTGGTATTTAGCAGAGAACATTGTTCGTAAAGATAGAACACTTATTTATCCTAATTTCAAGAAAAAAATTAAATGATCTAATTTTTCATATAGACTCTAAATATTGTATCTAAATGCTCGGTCACAATCTTTGTACTGACTCGGTGTTTGCTGCTTTCTTCAAGTTAAAAAAAAAAATCAAAACCCGAAAACTCAACAATCAAAGAATGGCTTCTGGGCACTAGGAAAAATTGTGACGTATATCTATAGTGATACTTTAATATGTAAATCAACGAGAGTGCTTGATAAAAAAGGCCTACCTATAAATGTGTATTATTATTATTATTAGCATATCTCTTCACCTCAGGCAAGGGCTTATTGTGTACATCCAACTTCCTTATGCCTCTGAACTCAAGCAAAATTTTTCAACATACTTTTGTAGGTCTTTTTCACTGGGGATCAGGTTCTGCATTGTCTTCAGTATTTAAGAGCGTCTTTTTGTTGTCAGTCATTGAAAACACTGGTGGGGGTCTTCTGAAGAAAATTCATCAAAGAGAAAAGGGAAAGCAATAATCCTTGAATTCATCTGGTGCTGCCAAATAAAGTAAATACAGAAATACTAAGAACTGGAGTTTTTAAATGTAGATATGACTTTTCAAAAATATGCTTCCATGTTAATGGAAAAAACTAAACCTGCCTTTTATATTTGCTGAAGGTATAGCTTTAGAAATAACACAAAAATTTGTGAGCAGAACCGATTTTTCTGTATGGAGTGTTCTGGGTTATTGCTATCATTGCCTCTGATATTTTTAATGTAAATTGGACTGTCAATGTGCAAGGAAGGCTCCATTATTTGCTACTTGCAGGTTGTGGTTTGGGTTTTTTTTTTCCTTTTTTCTCCTTGACTGTGCTTGTCTCTGGGCATGAAACATATCCCTCACACATTTTTGTCATCAAAACTGCAAGAACACGTGGAAGTACAGTTGAGAAGAGGTACTACAGGTGGATTTGTTTTGATTAAAAGAACTCATTCATACACAAGAAAATGAGAAAAAGGGGTTGTATGCAACTATTTTAACAGAAAAAAAGCCCCAAATCTAGCCCCAAAAGATCAATGTAAGCCCTGTGGATCAGAGAAAGCGAGCTGGAGACAAACCTATACTCACAGCTGTTTCCTTTGAAAATTGTGAACAGAAGGGGCAATCTAGACAGCTCCAGTAGCATTTGAAAGAATAACGATCTTTAGAAGAGGCAAAGACAGGACATGCAAGTACCTGCTGTTGCTCTTTTTGGAGCTACTTAAAATTAGTTTCTACTATTATCAGCAAGTTCTTAACCTCTGTAGCACACAGGGAATGAGGGCATGCTGTCCAATGGAAGCTGTAGATCCTTTTTCTGTTGAATACCTTAGTGATGCAGTGTCATTGTCTGCCCCTCTCTGCTAACTACTGCCAGCCCCCAAACATCTCAGCAAGACTAAGCCATACCTTCAGAAGGACATGTTACTCAAAAATCATGAGCTGGATTATTTTTAAAATGTCATGCATAATTTCTGTGCTGAAATTGGAATTCCAAGGAGTAAACAATGACGTGAGATTTAAGTTCCTGTATGGAATAAGTCTCAGATCTTTTAGGATCTCCCATTAAAAACTGTAGCCTGAGAATCTTTCTAGGTATTTAGATGTACATCAGATACTACTTCATGATAGTTACTAGGAATTCATATTCACGTAGTTTATGTATTTAAGGATTTTGTTTCCTGCCATACAGAAAATGAAGGAGAAGGTAATTTTCCCTTTTATATTTCTGAAGTTTGCACACAGAAGGGGTTGTTATCTTTCTTTGTATCATGTTGTTTTCTGTGTTTCTGCCACTATATCAGTTCATTCTTGGCTTTGGTACCATTAAAGAAAATCATACTTTTTAAACTGCAGCTTTCCCAATAATCTGGTAACTACCACAGCTGTTTCTTTAATCTGATAGACTCCCTTACATAACACCTGTCCTTTCTGGTCAAAAATGACATTCTTAACATCAATAAATTCTTAAGATTTTCTGTCAGGAAATGTTTTCTGGGACATGCAATCAATTACAGGGTGTACTTGTGAGTATGTTTTTCCGAAAAACAAATCAAGAATCCTATGAAGATAACATACTAAAAAATAATCTCCTTGAGCTAGAATGCATTTCTGGGTTTTATTACTTATTCTAATGAGAAATGGCATTCCTTCTCTGAAAATTTTATCATTAAATGAATCTGTATTGTCTCTTAAAATATTATAATTTGCCCTCCATCTTCTCTGAAGAGTTACGTCTTCTTTCAGAGAAGATTTAAACCTTTTAATAGAGCAATATCTCCTTGGATTTCTGTAGTATAATACTTTTTCTGTTATCTCATACAGGTAAATCAAGTAATGATTTACTTATCAGTGTAGTTTACATCTGATCTACCTCCGCCACTACCAAAAGCTGAATAGGATAAAATGAAGAATGGAAAGATAAATTAACATGTATGTTTACATATGTTTCAAGATTGGATAAAACATGCTAATTGACTGATAATACCAGTCAATTGCTATTTTCGTAGTATAATTTTTTATACTTAGTCTAAGACAGTCAAAATGAGGAAGTAATAATTTTATTACACCTGTAATAGTTAAATAATTTGTGAGTATGCTCAGAACATTATTTCTAGGAACACTTGGAAATGCTTTAGGAACATCATTGAGTTTTACTATCTGAGGTGACCTCAACTGAATCCTACAAATGTCTGTGACAGGCAGCTCCGACACACAGAGATTTAGTGCACTGCCTATAAAAATGGCACAGAGTATTTGTCCTTGGTATGTCCTTAGTTTTCAGGAGCAGAAAGGTTTAAAAAATTTAAATCCCATAAATAGGTCCAAGGAAGAAGCCCAATAGTGACAAGAAGTCAGTAAAAAAGACAAGTATTGAAGTTTAGGGTGGGTTTTTCCTCTTATACCAAGGCATTCGCTTACTGCTAATACTTGAAATCTAACTGAAAGAACTGATGCTGTTCTTCATTCTCTTCGATTCTACTGATAAAAATCCTACAGCTGTAGGATTTTCCAGATTTTCATAAGACAATTTTAAGACTATTATATTGACAGAGGAATTTACTGCCTTTGAAGGTTTCAAAAGCAGTGCTAGGAAATTTGATGATTATTTTAGTGTGGATTGTGTATAAAAGTATTCTTGTACAGTTTATATAAACATTTCTAATAAAAAATATTTAATCGTTAAATATTTTAAATGTTTAAATATTTCACGCTTAAATATCCAGTGCACATGCATGTTACTTAACTAGAAATGTTCAACTCTTCAGGTGTAGCCAAACTCACAATAGCTCCCCTTTGTGTATAAACAATGGGCGTTGTGAAATATTGAATAGTCAAGCTCATAAGAAAGAAGTGCCTTCTGTGTGTTACTTGGATGAGAAGATACTGATTGTATATTTCCTGGTGAAGAGGGTTACTTTCAAAGTGGAAGGTTCATGATGTGAGCTTCTTAGTGATTGCCTTCCTACGAGGTTCCATTGTTTTAGTATTTATAGAATCCATCGAGCAGTTATTGATGTAGAAATTTTGCATAGTTTAACAACCCTGCTAGTCTTCTCATTGGTATAATTAGCGCTGGAAAATTATAAGTGAAAAGTGAAAAAAGATATTGTTACTGATATACTATGCAAATAACTGATAATGACTGATCGGTGCTATTTGGAGCTTTAGAGCAAAAGTTCTGATCCGTGTGGGTTAAGAAGTTCCTCAGGTACACTGTTGTAGACAGCTTTGGCAAGAGCTGGATATGCGTTTACTTTTTGCATTTCAGTGGGCAAAATTTTATTCTATTATGTAGAATTATACAGAAATCCAGTACTTCAAAATCTCATAGTCTAAAAATAATCTCAACCATACTCTTCGTTCAACACATCTTCAGGAAAATTCTACAAATTATCCTACAAATAAAAATTACAAATTTTTCTAAATATATATTATTGATGCAATACAAAATAGTTTTAAGGCATCAGTTGCAGAAATAAGCTTTGATCTGGTATTATTCAGATGTCATTTGTTTTTCCACAAAGTGGAGAAATTTTGTATGTAAAAGAATTTATGTTAACATGGTTGAATTAAATAAATTTAATCTGAGGTTTTTATCTTGGGTGGTGAGCTGTTATCAACCCTGTTTTTACACTGATAAATTTTTTTTATGAGTAAGCTGGTATTTTAAATTAATTTTTTCTTTTAAATTGTTCTTTTTTTTAAGAGAGCTAAAGTATGTGGGAAAGCCATTACAGTTGGGCAGACAGTCATCACGAAACATAGAAATACACGATACTATAGTTGCAGAGTCATAGGAGTGACATCTCAGCTTTTCTATGAAGTCATGTTTGATGATGGCTCCTTCAGTCTGGATACTTTTCCTGAAGACATTGTAGTAAGTACTTTCTCAGATTCCTGTTCATTCTGGTTTGGTTTTTTGATTTTTGGTTTTGGGGTGGGTTTTTGTGGAATTCAATTGGTTTTCATTTTTAAATTAGAGAGTTGGAATCTCTTGAACTATTTCTTACAACCTTGAGGAGATAACTTCTTAATATTCAGTTCATGTTTGTTGCTTTACCTGCTGAGAATGATTATTTTCTAATGGGCTTCCAAAGCTTGGTTGTTCTAATTAGTCTTCGCCATTTGACCAAATGAATCAAGAGTAATCTTGGAAAATCTTTTAATTAAATAAGAAATATGTATTTAATAAAGGATATGGAAGAGGGAATTCCATATATCGTTCTCTGTCACTTAGAGACAACTTGTAAAAATTCCTTGCAGAATAGAAAACTTACGCTGTAATGTGAAGAATAGCTCTCAAATATCTGTTCTAACAACTTCTTTACTCTTTGTGATATTTAGTTTGTGAGATTACATTATTAATGATAAAAATCATCAGGGAGAAGATAGTAGTTTATCTACATGTAGTATAGTTTATTACATTTTCAAAAAGCAGCTGAGATTTTGATTTCCCTTATGCACTTACGTGAACTACCATGGCTCTCATAACTTTTAAAGACCACATTGTGCACTTGGCACATATGAGCAAAATTTGCAATTTGAGAAGAATTCTCTTTCCCTCCATGTTTGCAGTGAATAAATTGGATGTTACGCTTCGTGGTGTTCATCGAGTGCCCTTTGACATCTTTCTCATGCTGTGACTCTAATCCTCATTTACCTTGATGGTCCTTGGAGTCTTTTATGTGCTAAGCCACTACTTTTGGTGTACCTCCTACTAACTTCTAAAAGTTAAAGCCTCCAGGGACCGCTGATGGGCAGAAGTGCTGTTTGTTGCAGGACCACTTTTCACTTGGTCCTGTATGTAGGTGTGTAGAGGGGAAGAGGTGGCTTATGCAGTGGTGCTAAAGAATACTGACTTTGCAGCTCATGGGATATGACTCCTACAAGCTCTCCAGATTTTTCTCCCGTGAAAGTCTTTGAGCTCTTTTGCTTTCTGCAGACCTAATATTTTCCTGAAAGTAGCATTAACTGACAGATATATCAGTGGAAATGATATTGTTGTTCTTAGAAGCTTCTTAGTTATTGAAAGTCTGGCATGTTTTGAAAATAAGGTATTTGAAAGGTTGCATTTCCAGTCAGTGTTTGGGGATTGAGCTGTTTACCCCCAGTGGTCTGAATAGAATTCAGTCAGCAAATCTCTCTTACACATCTTTGAAAATTTGTCTTTTAATGTGAAACACTCCATGAATGATCAAAGACATTCTGATTTAGGATGATCAAGATACTAAGTAAATGTGGCTGTGTTATTTTCAGAAATCACTTTTGTAAATGCTTGCACCGAGGATCTGTGAGGCAAAGATGAGGAACTGCTTGTTGTCCTAGTAGGGGAGTCTGGTCTGGAGCTAAGAATGAATGTAATCAGGTCTGGATATGCCACAGTGCTTCTCAGATAGTGGATGAACAACATATAATTGTTTAATGGAAACACCAAATGAATTTCACATTCCTTAGAGAAATCTTGTTGTGTTTTCATTAGATAGTATACCTGCAGTAGTCACTGGAACCAAAAAAAAAGTGTTTTTTCTTCTTCTCAGGCTAAAACTTACTAATCCATGCAATGTGTGTATCAGGTGTTAGTGCCGCTGGGGGGACTTGTTCTTCAGATCTGGTGTGAAAGCAATGTTGCTGCCTGCTGAAGAACTTATTTTTCTAATCTGTTTTCACTTTTCAACCAGCTCATAAAGATAGCAGAAGCTTTTTGCTCTTCCAGTATGTGCTGAATCCACTACATAATTTCAGCTCAGCTCACAGTAGACCAGAATTCCAATGTTCAGACATAGTGATTTATTTTTAAGGAGGAAAAGAGGGAGCAGGGGAAATTCAGTCTTGAAGCTTCATGGAACTCTGCATTTGATAACAACCAAATCAGGCTATACATTGTTCTCTTCTCACATGTATTTCTCTTGATTTGTGTTAGCATTTACTAAATATATGAGGTGGGGAGTTATTAAGTGTGTTAACTATAGACACATATTTAGATTTTAAAATTTCAACATTATTTATTGCTTGGGTGTTATACCTGATTTCTTAGGCTGATCACTCTTCAATTACAGGGTTTAAACCTATGAGTTAGCTGTCCAGTATGCTAACCAATCCTTTTTCATTCAACCCAGAAGGTGTAAGAAGTGTAAAGAAGTATATGGATACAATCTCTTCCTGGAAGCAGGAGAAGTTCCTCTTGTAATTCATGAGGAACTGTAATTCTTGTAGTTCCTCTGAAAGACTACAGTAAGGAGGACAGTATATGATATCTTAAAAGACGTGAGATGACAACTTTCACAGTTAGTTTAATGATGTATACACACAACTAGGGAGTGCATATACTGGAGTCCTGAATAACTGATACCAGCAGACAGCATGTATGTGTGCCACTTGCCACTTCTTGAAGTATTAATGCTCCATAACTTGTCCAACAGCCCCTAGCACAGCACCAAAAAAAATACTGTTCTGACCAGTAGGCCAGATGTCAGTTCACAGATTATGTATCCAGAAGTTTTTCAGTTCTTTGGTCTGATTGTTTAGGGAGAGTATTCCACAATTCCTTTTTTATTTGTTTCTGTTTTTATACCTTATGGCTGTGGTGCTGGCATATCTTAGCATTTTGCTAGAAATTGTTACTCTTGGTATATAGCTAGAAGATGTATTTGTTTCTGTATATATTGTGGCTGCCAATATGCCTTACATACACATATGTATAAGTTTTGGGTGACGTTGTTCCCATGTTACCTTATTAAAATCACAGAAGAAAAGGAGGCTTTGCAGTATACATGATTGGGGGGAGACAGATACCACCATATTGTATTGATTGAAAGGAAGGAAACAGATAATTGCAGAGTGAAGCATGCTTTGAGTCTGTTGAAAGGTCTGATTACAAGAGAGCTGAGCATACACCTCCTGAAATAGTAAATATCCTTCCAGGGACTTGCCCCATTAAGTGCCCTGGTCCTTCAGTGGTAAGTTTACAGAGAATTCTGTATGTCATGGATTCGGCTTGTGGTTATCAAGAAAACTGGGTGGACAAATATGAGTGTAATTGCTTCCATGACATAACCACACAGTGTTTTAGTTTACTTGTGTATAAATGTTGGTGTTATCCATTGAGAAGGTAAAATTGGTCTGTGGGTAGTCATGTCCACAACCCAGAAACTTTATTTATTAAAATCTATAAATCAGATAACATTGTTTTGACATGGTACAACCTCTTCTCTGGCAGCCTGTTCCAGTGCTTGATAACCCTTTTGATGAAATTTTTACTCTTTGGCAATTAAGCCTTCACTAGGGCAACCTGAGGCCATTTTCTCACATCTCAGATCACATCTCACAAGGCAGCACTTGTTGCTTGGGGCAAGAGGCCAACTCACACCTGGCCTACACCCTCCATCCAGGCAGTTGTAGAGAGTAATGAGGTCACCCCTGAGCCTCCTTTTCTCCAGCCTTAACAACCCAAGCTCCCTCATCCACTCCTCACAGGGCTTGTCCTCCAGAGCCTTTGCCAGCTCAGTTGCCCTTCTCTGGACATGCTCCAGCACCTCAATGTCCTTGGAGTGAGGGGCCCAGAACTGAACACAGGATTTGAGATGTGGCCTCACCAGTGCCAAGTACAGGGGGACAATCCCTGCCCTGCTCCTGCTGGCCACATTGTTGCTGGAGCAGGCCAGGGTGCCATTGGCCTTACACAAACCTGGAATGCTGCCTGGGGTTGTTGTGACCCAAGGGCAGGACCCAGCACTTACCATGGTTGAACCTCACACCACTGGTGTTGGGCCATCAATCCAGCCTGTCCAGATCCCTCTGCAGAGCCTTACAGAAACACAGTCTTCCCTCCAGCAGATCAACACTCCCACCGAACTTGGTATCCTCTGCAAAGTGCTTGACTGTTCATTTGATCATGTTGTCCAGGTCATCAGTGAAATTATGGAACAGAACTGGACACAGTACTGGGCCCTGGGGAACACCAGCTCCCAGCTGGATGTAATTACGTCCACTTCCACTCTGAGCCCAGACTTCCAGAAGTTTCTTACCCAGTGAACAGTGTGTCTGCCCAAACCATGGAGACACAGTTTGTCCAGGAGAATGTTGTGTAAAATGCCATCAAATGCTTTACAGAAGTCCAGGCAGACAACATATACAACCTTTTCCTTATCCACTAAACTTGTCACCTTGTTACAGAACGAGATCTTGTTGGTTGAGTCGCACCTGCCTTTCACAAACCCCTGCTGGTTGGGCCTTGTTATGTCATTGTACATGCTGTTTGTTGAAACTTGGGATGATCAGCTCCATGACTTCCTTTGGCACTGAGGGAAAATGCCACTTCCCCTGGCACTCAGTCTGACAGGCCAATAGTTCCCTCAGTTCACATTTTGACCCACCTTGAAGATGAGTGTAACACTTGTAAACCTGGGTTAGACTTGGACCTCCCAAGTTAGCCTGAACTGCTGGTAAATGATGCGAAGTGGCTCAGCAAGCTCTTCCCACCAGCTCCCTCAGTACCCCTGTGTGGATCCCCGCCAGTCGCATGGGCCTGTGTGTGTCTAAATGGTGTAGCAGGTTGGTGACCATTTCCTCTTGGATTAGTGGGGCTTCATTCTGCTCCCTACCCCTGTCTTCCAGCTCAAGGGACTGGTTCTCACAGAGCAACTGATATTAAAGACTGAGGCAAAGAAAGCAGTTAAGTAACTCAGCCTTTTCCTCATTCTTTGTCACTATGTTTCCCTACAGCATCCATTAAGGATGAACATTCTTTTCAGCTTTCATTTTGGTGTGAATGTTTACAGAAACATTTTTCATTGTCTTTATGGCAGTAGACAGATTAAATTCTAGCTGGGCTTTGGCCCTTCTAATTTTCTCCCTGCATAACCTCACAACATCCTTGTAGTTCTCCTGAGCTGGCTGCCTCTTCTTGTTAAGGTGATAAACTCTCCTTTCTTTCTTGAGCTCCAGCCAGATCTGTCTGTTCAGAGATAATTTCATTCATTTTTGCATGTGTCATGCTGCTCCATCTGACATTTTGCTGGATTTTTTTTTTTGTCTACCAGGTTTTTTTAAGTGGATGTAAAATTCAAGCATGAAAAACGTACCACCAAGCCATGAATTTTTTAACATACCAACAGTGATACCTGAATCCTTAACAGAATTCTGTTGATACTTATTGTGAGTACCTTCCTCCAGCAGTGGACCCAAGAAATCCCTTAGTGTGAAGAGAAAATGAGGAGATTAAACTCTGTCTTTCTGTGTCTATCAATACTTTAAATTTGCCACCGTCAGGACAGGGAGGAACAGGGCTCTTGAGAGCTCTGACAACCAAAGTACTTCACTGAAATTATTACAAAGATTACAATTTCTTACTGTGTGCACCTAGATTTCACAGCATCTAAAATTGTAATCCCTTGCTTTCTTTGTTGAAAAAAAAAGGACTGAAAAAAACGCATGTTTTAGTTACTAGTATTTGAAGAAAAACCTGCCAGTGTGATAGCAATTTAGTTTAAGAATCTGATAATAAAATAAACCCCTAATAATAACCCACAACTTTTTTCAGTGAGGGGAATCTTTGCAATCCTCTGCCATCCCAGGTAACAAATGCTGACTTCATATCCTACAAAATTATGAAATAAAAGTCTTGACTTTCCATAACTCATACTCTATTGTAAATGAATTCTACTGTATACACATATACTCTGTACACTGTGTATGCAAAGCTGCCAATTCTATCCATTTTGATTATTATGGACTTATTGAGGTTTTGCATGATCCTTCCTGGCCAAGATATCTGACAGGGGTTCAAAACTGCGAAAGGCATTTATAACCTTAGTAATTACCTGAGATGAGGGGAACTAATTGGGGTAATTTGCAGGTGAAGGAGTCCAGGTGAATACAGATTGTCCCAAGACAACTGGGTATTATTAAACAAATGAGAGACAGCACAGATTTACTTCATCCTCGTTTGAGATGCAGAACAAATGGGATTTAGCTGGACAGTTTTTCAAAAATTATTTCATCCAGGCCAGCTAAAGAGAATATTAATAGAAAGCCATAAAGTGCCATTATTTTGGTGGGACTTTTCGCATGTTCAGATTAGAAAACATAGCTCACTTTTGAGAGCTGTGAGTGTCAGTGCTTAGGATGTAGTTTCAAGAAAAAATCTTACTTGTTTTCAGGAACTTCTTTCTAATGACTTGGTCCGTGACTACTGACTTCCACTGGTGCAGGATGTGTTTCTTTGCAGATATGATAGTCAGCTTCTCAGTATCTGTTATGTTAATTTGCCTCTGCTTGTGAAAAACCATACTTCCACTACCTGAACAATAGACATTTAGAGATACTGGGCTAGCATGTAAGTCTTGAGAGCCCATTTAATGTCTACCTGTATCTAAAAAAATAGAAGTTTTGATTCTAGCCCTAGTAATTCTGAAGGGAATTTGGGGCTGTGTTGTTTTGACAATCTGTCTTACAAAGAAGACATATGTTACTTTTCTTCTATCAACCTTGTCTGGCATTATCAATGACTAAATTCCTGACTAGTTTCCAGCATTTTTTTCCTACTGATTTCTCTTATATACCTTTCTCTCTTTATATCTTCTGATAACTCTTTTCTGCTTGTCTACCTGTTCAAATCAAAGTTTTAAATAGTAGTGTTTGCTGCCTCTTTGTGAAAGATCCATTTGACTGCTGGCATATAATAATTGCTTATTGTTCAAGTTTTATTATAATGGCATGTAAATCTGTAAAAATAGCTAAGGAAATTAGAATGGTTGAATTTGCACATTTTCTGGACAGTCTGTAGATTTTGGGTGCACTCCAATACCACCATCACCAGCAGTTTCTGAGAATGTAAAATAGGAACATAATGCACTTCTGAGGGTAGCGAGAGGCTAGATTGTATTTGGTATAAACTTAGTCAAAATTTGTGAGAATTGTTTTTGTGATGTGGAAAAAGAGACATAATGAATTGGTTTAGGAGCTTTCTAAAAGGTTTCTTAACTGTGACATTGAGTCTGTAAACTGAATAATGTGCAATTCATGTTGGATTGGTACAGTTTTCTGCAGCATTACAAAACTCCTGTGTAATTGAACTTACTACTCAGCAAGTTGTGATATATGATCGTTGACAAGTAATTCTGAAAAATGTTGGAATGCAAATTTGAGAGCTGCGTGACATGTCTAGAAAAAACTTAGGTTTATTTTCTGACTTGATGGATTTATAGAGATTGTGTAGGATTTTGCATTATTGTTCTATGAAATACTCCAATAATTTAAATATTTATGTATGTTATGAAGAATTTACTTTGAGTTTCTGAACAGGGAAAATTTATTTTAACACATTTTTGTAGTTGCGAACTTCTTCACTAGATTTACATGTGCTTATACACTAAATACTAGGGTTTTTGCATGTGAATAATTGTTTGCATCTTCTGAATACAAATACAAATTAATTCCTGTTTTTAAATCTGTGCTTTTAATAAGTTAACATCAAGCTATTTCAAAACCAATGACTAAGTTCTAAGGCTGCAGATTGAAGGGTTTTATTCCATTGTTTAACTCTTGAAGCTACAAAGCATCGGCAGATGTAATAATCTTGTTTTAATCTAAAACTTGTTGTACAGTACTATAACTCTTGATTTAAGTGAGATTTAACATTCACTTTACTCCATTATGGAGAACACAAATAATTTTTCTTTTGCTCTTGCTTTTTTGTTTTCTATTAGAGCAGAAGGGCAACTTAGTAGATAATCATAAAAAATTAATATTGAACAGATTATAGGCAAATTAAAGCCTCAAATATAAGTATTATCTTTATACCATTTCCTTGCAGAATAGCCTTTCCACTTTATGATGAAATGCTTTATGGATCCTTAAGAATGATGATGTTAGATGAGTTGAAGGTAATGCCTCAGCTCAGCAGGAGAAACAAAATGGAAATTACTTTGCAGTTCATTATAAGATGGCTGACTTTGCAGTGAGGCAGGTGAGAGAAAGAAATATATTATAATGTTTTCTGTGTTAGCAATGACAATATGTGTCCTTGTCCGGGACCACACTGAGTACAGCTGTGATGAGTCTGTGGAGCATGGTGAAATACCTAGAATTTGCACAGGAATCTTTGAGATGAGTTGGGACTGCTGGGATTGGGATAGGAGCATTATTTCACCTCCCACATCTTTTCTGAGGTAATTCAGGAGTTGTAGGATTTTTTCATCTCTTAGTTTACAATACTGTTGTGCAGAAGAAGATTGTTTCCAGACTTACTGGGGGTCAGTGGAGGAAGTGTCGGAAGGCTTGCATTTTCCTTCATGAGTGTGTTTCATCCTGAGGCAGGTGCAGGAGCAGCACATGAGCTTGTCTTTGTTCTTGTCTGACTGTAACTGATGTACAGGGAGCCAATATACAGGTGGGCAGGATGTGAGGCACTAGTGTAGCATTCAGTCTCATCTGACTTTAATGTAAGCATAAGATAGGATTTTCTGCTGGACTACAGAAGCCTTGTTCCTCATAGCAAATTAGACATCTGGATGTCCTTGGCAACTTCAGCTTCCTACTGCTGACAGTTTTGTCCCATAGGAGTATATTGTACCCTTTAGTGTCCTCTTTACTGTACCTTATTGTGATGCCCAGTACCACCCTGGACAACCTAAGTCACATTCTGCAATGTCGGTTTGAATTGTCTTCTTGGAAATTCTGTGTCTATCAATTATCATTATGCATGAATTTGTGTTATTAATACTTTGCTGAAAAACAATGCAATGGTTAAAATAGTAACTTTCTAAGCTGGATAGAAAATAAGAAATTTCTATATTTATGTGAGAATGCATGGTCCTATTTATATTCCAGTTTTCTTTTGTAAAGCATGTATTCACTTTGTAGGAGAACATTCAGTAGTATTTTAAAGAAAACATATTATACATCAATTTAAAGTATTTTTATACTCCCATTCAGTGATTCAAGGCTAAATTTGTTGAGTTACAGTAACTATTCTGTTAATCTGGTGATTTCACTGAATTTATACCAATTCAAATCCAGAAGTGCACTCCTGGGAATCAGCCTTCTCTTTTAAATGCTAATGCACTGTGTAAATTGCTGTTCCTGTTTAGATAAAAATCTGACTGTGACAAATTAGCTACCACTCTCCTTTTCATTGAAATTGTCTTGGAACATATGAAACCTAATTTTGTGTTTCTAAAAGTTTGCGTCAGCTAGTATATACTATCAGCTTCAGAAAGAAAAACAGTTTGACAATCTCTTGAGATTAGTGGTTGGTTCGGAGAGTTTCCACGATTTGTTTCTCCACTTGCATTAATGGTGTTGGTAGATATGACACTGAATATAGTGTTTGCAGTTGCAGTGTGGTATTTGTCTGTATGGCCAGCTTTGCAAATTCAAGGTGATGGTTGTAATCACATTAGTCATGCTAGCATTCATGTTGAAAGTTAGTATTAGCTGAAGGAATGTAGGTAGAGAAGACAATTTGGATCAAGTTATTTTGCAGAATGGACTGCCTTGGAAAGGCCACTTCCTGATGGTATGGCTACCCTGTGCTTGCTTCTGCACTCCTTCTTGTCAAACCATCTTCATCTGGTTTCTGTTGATACAGGGAGCACTATCTCATTACGTGTACCTTAGTAGCAATAATGTAGGGTAGTAAATTTAACTCGGGTTCTAATTTAAAGGGAAAATTTGAAAACTAATCCTGCCATTCAGCTGGAGTAACCATGAGGAAGATTCTGTCCTGATTTGGCAAAAGCCAAATAATCAGGACTGGATTTTTCATACTTTTTCAGTATGAAAAAGTTTCTCAAATATAAGAAGACAGAGGTATTTTTGAGTTTCGAGTTTTGGAGACCATAAGTTATTTTTCAGAAACCATGGCGTTTCCAGGATAAATGTCAATACGGTGGCTTTCTCTGTGCAAATTGTAGTTTGATAGACTAACAGTAAGGTCCGAACTATTTTTAGGTATCTAAGAAATGCAGAAAATGAACAATATGTATAAAATTATGAACAAATATAGCATGATTTAGAGTAAAAACGATATGTAGGTACATAGGAAAGGCAAGTTTGGTGCAACTACAGAATCTGAGTTCTCTCTAGAACTCAGTCTTTTCAGTATCTGCTTCTCTTTGATCTTTGTAACCTCAGGGATAGATTATGAGCTTTCAATCTGCCAGGAGGAGGATTAAAATATTGTGTCAGGGCCCCCCTGCAGCAGCAGGGATGGAACAATATAGAAAGGATGTGTTTCACCAGGCACACTATGGGGCTGAAGCCAAGCTTCTGCTTAGCTCTGTCTTTTACCATTCCATCTTGCCTGATTGCATGTACAAGAGCATACTGGAATTTGGAAGAACTTTCTAATACAGAAAGCTGTAGCAGCACAACGAAGTGGATTTTTACACAGTCTTTCTGGAAGACTGCTGTTGAGTGTTTGAAATATGTCTTACTAGAGGGTTTTGGTGTCATATGATACAGAAATAATGAGTGCCTTTAAAAGATGAGAAATACATTCAGATAAAATAATTGTTACAAATACTACATTGAGCTAACATTTGAACCATTTTCAAACTCATAGCATCTCAGGAAAAATAATCCCAGTCAGGTTCTGTGTATTTTTATTCAAATCCATTACCATTAAGAGAAATAAGTTATTAAATTTCTGTATATTTTATTCTCTTGCTATGTTTACAGTGCCGTACAGCAAAAAAACCCAGATTAGAAGTATTTACTAGTTCACAAAACCTGTTGCAAGAGTCACACTTAATCACTTTTAACCTGTTTTGTTTGTGTCAATTACATCATCAGTGGTATTTGACAACAATTTCAATTAACAATGGGGCATTTTATACTTTGTTTTGGAAACAAAGCAAATCAAGGAGTGAAAGGCAGGAGTGTCAGGGAGATGCAGAAATGTTTGCTAAGTGATATGGAGGAAAATACTGTAATTTGAATACAATTTAAACAAACAAAAATAATTTATTTTGAATATAGTCTAAACCAGAATGACTTGAAAATTAACAAACCTCAGTGCTGTGTCTACCAGTTAAACACATCAACATTTCTATTAGTATTGAGGAAAATGAAACAGTAGCTCCTGACGTTGTTCACGGGATTGGGATTGCTCAATTAAAACACTCCTGAAGAAAAAAGTGCCAGCTGGATTTGTTTTTTGTCTTAGTAAATGCTTGATGACAGTTGACTGCTCTGTTATGGATTTTGTGGAGTCATCCTCCTGGGAAATGGGTGGAAGAATGTTATTGATATGGTAGATTTGAAAATTATTTAACTAGTTTCAAAAGAATGAAATGGTTTAGAAAAAGAGGAGAGTATTCTACCTGTCTAAAAATTTAAATTCATGCCAGTTGATGAATGTAAACCTGAGGTTTGTAACAGTGATATTTGTCCTGGGTTTCACATTGGCTAAACACCAGTGCACCCACGAAAAACCATTCACTCATTCTCCTCTGCTATAGTTGAGGAGAGGAGGGGGAAATTTTTTTTTTTAAAAAAGGGGGGTTCATGAATTGAGGTAAAGATTGTGAAGAAAACACTTTAAGGGCAAAACAGGCTCACAAACTTCAAAACGTATAAAGAAATAAATTTATTAATAGGATCAAAAGAAGATAATGAAAACTAAAATAAACCTTTAGAACACTTTCCCTCCTCAATCCTTCTTTCTTTCCCACCGACAGCACAGGGAAACAAAACATGGGGTTTTTAGTCTGTCACTTCTGAAAATCTTTCCTTAGTTCACTTAGGGAGAGGAGTTTCTTTTGTTATGTCATGGGATCCTGCCCATGGGAGACAGTTCTCTGTGAATTTCTCCAATGTGGTTCTAATTTCCACGAGTAGCAGTCTCACCCAAACTGCTGTAATGTGAGTCCCTCCCATGGGCAGAGCAATCTTCCCACAACTGTTTGTGTGGGTCATTAATTCATTGGGTGTGATCTTTCAAGGAGGAGCTGTTCTAGTACAAAAGCCAGGGTCCCCTTTCTCCATCTCTGGAAGCAAGGGTTCTCTCTCTCTCTCTCTCTTTTTAAGTTTCCCACTAAATTACAGCTTTTCAGCATCCATCCACGCGCTCCAGTGTGAGCACCCTTTCTCATGGGATACGAGTGGACCTCTACATCCCCCCATGCACTTCATGAATTATGGGGAAATGGTTTGTTGTATTCTATTCCACACAATGGCTTGCAGAAGAATCTCAGCTCCGACTCCCGGAGCTCCTCTTCCTCTTCCTCCCCCTCCCTCCTTTCCACCGACCTTAGCGTTCTCCCTGTGCATTTTCACCTTCTTCTTTTTTCTGACTCAGGAGAGAATTGGTGTCCCTAAGTTCATTTGTTCTCAAGTTCTATCAATTGAGAAGTTTTTTTATAGAGTTCTGCAGCGCTGAGAGGTTGATCCCATTTAGACTCCACATCTGGGAATTGCTCATCATGCTTCTCACTGCTGGTCATGTGGTCCCTGCCAGTGCCATGGGAGCTGCGCCGGCCACCACAGTGCTAGCTGCATTCAGCACCTCTCTTCATGTGGGCTGCCAAAAAGGAAAAGCTGCTGCCACTGGTTCTGCCCTTCTGCATGCAGCACGGCTGGCTAGAAGCGGCTTTTAAATAAAGTTCATTGTGAGCTGTGCAGAGATGGCAGAGGCCATGTGGCACCACCCTGGCTGTGGCCCCATGGCCACTCCTGGCCTCAGCTGCTCTCAGCCTTGGCCTTGGGGCAACTTGCAGGGCTGGGATGGCCCCCAGGAAGCAGCATGGCCCACCCAGGCTCCTCTGGGAAGGGGACTGGTGGCCCCCTAAACCCCTCCAAGGAGACAGAGAAACAGGAATTGTGGGCCTTTTTCCCTTCTTAAATATGTCATCACAGAGGGGTTGCTAATTTCTCTCATTGGCCAGTCAATAGGTCAATCATCAGAGCCTTCAGGGATTGCCTTTGCAGGACATAGTAGAAGTTTTGAGGAGCTTCCCTCTCAGAAGCAGCCTCTGTGGCTTCCTCTGTCCCCAGTAAAAAACAAGTTGTGTTATCCTAACACAGTAAGAAAAAAATGTATGCTTATTCAGATGCATTAGTGGTGAATATGAGTAATCTTCAAGAGGGAACCACTTCCAGAGAATATTCACATTTAATACTCTACACTATAAATTTATTTTTCTTCAACACCGTTCCAAGTTACTGGCCTTCTTTTAAGGCATAGGAAAAGAAATCTCAGTCTTTATTGTATTGGGTTTTTTATATATATAAGAATTTTTAGGGCTATGTTCAGGGAAATGTCTCAGGAATATTCATTAGCTTTAGAGAAAGGTCTTCAGACTGGCTGTTTATGTATTGCAAATGTTTTTTACTTTATTCTTTTCTCCCCTGGTAAGCCCACTGGAAGAGCACAGATGTGAGAACTGAGTTTACTAATCCCCCACTCTGATCTGATCAAAATGAATATTGTTTTTGTTCATTCTGATAGGAGAAGTTCTACAGAATGCTTATGCAAAAGCATGAGAGGGATGCAAAAGCTGCTTTGAAAGCAAGCACACTAGTCTAAGCTATCAATTGCAGGATCAGGTTTGGGATCTTCATCATCACAAATCATCTGTCCTCTCTTGAGTCAGGGTGGAATCACATCATCCAAACCATTAACAAGAGCTCGGTGATGTGATGGGCTCCTCATTTGAATGGACAAGTGTTGGTGATTTTCTATTAGAATATTACTGTTTTCTGCAGCAGTTTTAAACATTTGTCTATTGTTGGGTTTATACCTCCCCTAAAAGATGCCATATGGGCCATGTTTTCCTATTTTAAAACAAGTTTTTGAGATACAATGACCACTGCCTTCCCCAACAATAGACAGTACCAGACAGCTTCCTGTGCCACGCTGACTGCAAGGAACCCCTTCTCCACAGAAGAGAATCTCTTTCCCTGTGCCCAGCAGTGACATCAGGTGGTACAGAATAACCTCCAGGCCCTATCCATGGCCCCTCCTGGCTACTGTAAAAATTAACCCTGCCCTGGCCAGAACCAGGACACCATCATGGAAGGCCTCTAGATTAGTCAGGTCTGATTTGCCCTTAGCAAAGGCAGGCTGGCTTCTTGGATCACCTCCTAGTCTTGCATGTGCCTTAATATGTCTTCTATGAGGATCTGCTCCATGATCTTCTGATGCACAGAGGTGAGGCTCAAAGGTCTGTGTTTTCCTGACTATACTTTCTTCTCATTTTAAAAATAGGAGTGATGTTTCCTTTTACAGTCATCAGGAACTCTGTCTGACTGCTCTGAATTTTCGAATATGATAGAAGGTGGCTTGGGAAAGGCACCAGCCAGTTCCCTCTGGACTCTAGGTTGCGTATCACCAGGCCCCGTAGACTGGTACCTATTCAATTTCATCAGGTGGACACAAACCTGTGCTTGGCTTACAATGAAAGGAGCACTGCTCCTACAAGCCCATATAGAGGTTCAAGGAGTTGGCTCCTTTGGATCAAATCTGAAAGAAGTTAAAGGCTCTCATAGTCTTGCAATTTTAAAAATAATAATTGAGTTTGAGGTAGATGATTTAATAACTGAATAATCACAGAAACATTGTCAAAATAACATTGTAGGCATCCAGTTTTTGACAGCTTGGGAGAATAATCTCAATAGTTCAGGAATTCACCTCAGACCAGAGTATCCATACCTCTTTGCCTTAATTTAGGAAAGCTTTTGAACATATTTGAAAGTATTTTCTTCAAGTGTCAGTGGCTGTATTCAAATTATGGAATATTGCAACATTTCAAGTTCCTGGATTCCAGTGCATGCTTCAGGTGCAGTCTTCCTTCTATTTTCTTAGTGTGGCTCCACAGTTCTTAGTCTGTGTTAGTCTTAGTTCTTAGTCTGTGTCAACCATCACCTGCCACTGCATTTGTATTTGTTACTTGTAAATTCTCTGTCCAACCTTAATAAATCAAATCAACCTCTGTGGTAAAAATAACAGGATATCAGAAGAAAAGGAGAAAAAATGTCTTCTTTATTTGCAGTGCTGTTCGTGTAAATTGTGTAGAAGATAACCCCAGTATTTCAACATATATTTCCAACATCTGTTGCAAATAGATTGCTTACTATTTAAGTTTAGTGTATATAATGAATTCCAAAATAAATGTTTCTAAACCCAGAAAGTACTAATTTTAATAAACAAGAAAACTTTCAGTAGTAGTAGTAGTAGTAGTAGTAGTAGTAGTAGTAGTAGTAGTAGTAGTAGTAGTAACAGGTTTTGCTCTTTTTGAATGGTTTTAAGCCTAACACTGGGGAGACCATATCTGCAGTAATGTGTCTAGTTATGGTCTTACCTGTACAAGAAGGATGTGGACATGGAGGAGCAAATATGGTGAAAGGATATGAAAGTGATGGAGGAACTGTCATATGAGACAGGATATGATGAAGCATCTGTCATATGAGGGGACTGACAGAACTGGATATGTTCAGGAGAGCAGTAGGCTCAGAAGGATCTTACCCAAATGCTTAAACATGTGATGTGGGAAGTAAAGAGAATGAAGCCACACATTTCTTGGTGATGCAGAGTCACAGGATGAAAGACAACAGGTACCAACCAAAATGCAGGAAATTCCTCAACATAGGATTTTTCTTCACTTAAGAGAAGACTTTTTTGCTGTGAGAGCTGTTGAATGCTGGATTAGTGTCCCAGGGAGGCCTTGAAGTATTCATCGTTAGAGATAGCTAGTTGTGGTTGGAGTTGGAGCTCTGAGCTGTGCAACAGCAGGAATGTGAAAATGGACACGTAAATGAATTTTCAGTACTGACGGGCGTGATTTGTCCATTTCTATGAAGAAGGAAATTACAATTATGTAATTATAGTAGAAATGTGCATGGTTTATAAACTGAATGTAGATTGAACCCACACTATATGCTATTTACAGCTAGCATGGGGATGTTGAAAGATTGCTATACCAGCCATATGTTGTCTGACTTTTTGTTATATGACTGAAAAATTGAGGTTGCATTTTTGCCATTTTGTCGGTCCAAGAAATGGACCTTATAATTCCCAAGAAAAAAACTGTAAGAATTATTTGTGCAGGCAAAAGAGAATCTCAAATGGTTATGATCCTGTGAAAATAAAAGGTAGGAGCTCTGGTAGAAATTAATAAAAACTAGTACCAATTTTCCAAATATTGTTCCATAGACGAAGACATTGTGATGATACATGAAGAATGATGTTGTTATTTGTCTAGTTATTTGCATGAGGACTCTAATTTTCCAAATGAGCAATTCCATTAGCTAGCCTAGAGTCTGTGAGATACTTTTTCTTGTGCAAGTTGCAAAGAGTTATTCATGCTGGGCTTTTGTTCTTGGAAAATTAATGCTAGGCTTGAAATTGTTGTTGGATCATTTGTTTTCGGGAAATTTACTCCATTCCATGATGCATTTTAGAAGTTTGTTTCAAGACACTTTGTCAAGACTCCTTTTTGCACTTTTGCAATAAATAGATAGTGTAAGAATATCATAATGACAATAACCATTTTGATGTTGAATCCTCTCACTGAGAACAACTAAGAATACAGTCTAATTTAATTTATAGTCAGAGCTATGATAGTATTTAGTAATCCCTGTCCCCCATAATTATTCCACTGCAACAGCTGTCTTACCCCTTTCCTTCTGCCTCTCCTGAAAATACTGGGAAGTAATACAGTAATTCCACCCACTGCAAATGTTTGGTGATGTTGAAAGGATATATCTTTCTGTGTTTGTCATAGCAACCTTTGCCAAGCAAACACAGGGCATATTTTAAAGCCTTTATGTGTCACCTGAGGGGTGGCAGACGCAGTATTGTCATAGAGAAAGTGAAAATCCAGCATTTAATTTCCTTTATCCCATGTTGAATCAAACTCATGGATTAAGATACATGTGATTAAAATCAGTTTCTAAAGGTTGGATTTGGCTAGAATGATAATTACATCCAGATAATGTCAAAGTGAGGATCACTGGAGTGCATTTTTCTCCCACATTTTAAGTTCCTTGTCATGATGATCATTGGCCTCTGTTGGAAGTGAATTGTTCAACTCAAAATACAAATATTTTTCTAAGTAATTCTCTGTAAAGGTAAGAAAACAGTGACAGTATTATGGCAACCTGAGATAGTTCCAGGTTCTGCAGGGTCTTGTCACTGAGTCCTTATACCTAAGTCCTTGTCTTTATCTTTTCTCTTCCCACTGTAGACCAGTTATGAGTGAGCTCAGGTAATGTGGTCACTGAGTAAGTCCTCTCACACCCAGGAGAATACCACTTAGCACTAATTTACATGACAGGTCTTGTGATGTAGTCACTATGAAGTAGAGATGCCTTTGTTGGGGTGAGGATTTGAACAGAAAATTTGTGAGTCCAGATATGTCACATCATTTTCTGGTTCTTTGTCTTATTTCCTCGTGAGCAGCTGCTGTTAGGGTGTGTGGTTGGTGTACTCTGAAAATGAGTCATTTAGGTCATACTGAGACATATGGGACGAAAGAAACCATTACAAGAACATGTTGCAGCTACTAATGTTCTGACATGCTCAACTAGTCAGGCACAAAAGTTGGCCAAACCATTGGAACAAAAATGCTTTATATCCTATGGAAAAAAAATATTTCTTCCAAATTTTATTTTGTGTAAGCATTTGGATTCTTTTAGTGTTTCTCCATCAGCTAAGCAAAAAACTCATGGCATTCTCACCATTTATAGTTCGATCCACGTATGTTTCAGTCAGCGAAGATAGCATCCAGCAAAAAATGTGCTGTGTTAACAAAACGTGAATTACTTGGATATGTAAAAGAGAAGGCATTGCACATACACAATTGCACTTTAGTGATCCTTATTTTCAATGTGTGTTACAAATTAATTTTGGTGGAAGTGTATCACAGTTGCTGATAGCTGTCTGATTTATGCATATGTTGTCTTGCCAGTGCAGCATCAAGCTGTTAAGAAAGTGTTTCTTTGGTCAGTATTTCATTTTCATAAGTGCTAACATTAGCATTAGCCCGTTAGCAGGATTATAAAACTTGAAACATGCATGGTAATAAATCCTCTCCAATCAACGAATTTATAAAAGCATCTTACTTGGTAATTTCAGTGCAGTGTCTCACTCACTGATTTGAGAATCCATCCTTCTTTGTAAATAGAGCAGAGATTGCCTGAGGCTGGGTCCACCTGCAGAGGGAGAGGTTGTCCAAGTGAAATGGCCTGATGGAAAACTGTATGGTGCAAAGTATCTGGGGTCAAATACAGCTCACATGTATCAGGTGAGTATCTATGTTTATTACCACACACTTTCTAGCATTGGAGTGGCCTGCCACACCTTCAAAGATGAAGAAGGCTGAAGTGTGAACTCTTATTGTAACTGTTACCACACTTTAACTAATGCGTAAAATTTTCTAACCCGGTAGCAAGTACTATGCAGTATTTGGGAGGGAGGTTTCACTTGGTCTTACAAAATCAAGAAAATTGCTTTATAAGAACTTGGGTAAACAGGTAGAACATTAAGATTAAAAGATAAAATTTGTTATTTTCTGCAGGTTATTTGCTTTCATTTGATATCAGCTAATTATACAATTCATGACATAAATTAAGTATTGTTATGAGCCTACAATGAACCTGAGGCATTTCATAAGAGGTTGGAAGGGAGGACAGTAAGAAGAGCATAACATTCATTTGTCTGAGGCATTTTTGAATTAATTAATCTAAGGAGCATTTTATCCTCAGCGAAGGCAAAAGGGAACTGAACACTGAAGGCAAAGCTAAAAAGCTGACTTCTGATTTCAGAGTAACAATTACTGGTTTTTTATGGGCTTGCCTTTGAGAAAAATCAGTCAGCAGCTTTGAGTACCCAAGTGAATGGTAGAAACTGCAATAAAACAATCACAATAATAATAGCACTTCTGAAAGAATGAGAATCTGGATACATTTCTTTTATATATATGTAATCATTTTTACTTATGTAACTCTTTTCATCAGGGGGCCTCACATTACTGTACCAAAATGGCAAATTTACTATTATATCTCTAGATAAATTAAGGCACAGGGAAGCTAAATTACTTGCTGCATTGACCTTCTCGCTTTGCCAATGACTTGCAATCGAATTCAAGTCCTCAAATGCCTAAAGCCTTGAGCTAGTCTCTAAATCTTACCTCTTCCGTTATATTTAGCAGCAGTATTATGTTGTGAAGGTGGAAAGTTCTTCATAAAGTATCAAGATTATATTTCTATAGTAACATTAATCTTCAAATCATTTAGTGTTTTGAACATCTAGTCTTCTGTGGAACGTTGTGAGGTAAATTAGATGTATTTTGTTGTCTTTCATGTTTGAAGGAATTTGACATAGTCAAAACAAACAACTTTGTCTTGTTTTAGACCTCTTGAACAACCTGATGAAATGAGTTTTAAGGAAAATGGATAAGCACATGGAGGCTCAGCAAGATTAAGAGTTCCTCAGCATAACAAACATAAATTGCTGTAAATTGCCTTTAACAACCCCCTATCACAGGGAAAAATGACAAAGTTTAAAGATTAGAGGGAGTTCATATTGCAATACATAGAACTATAGAGACAAGCAAGTATTTTGTTTGCAGGATGAGAGAGGAGGCTGCCTGTGGCCACATATTACAGAAAATTTATGACAGGGAGGGTGCAAGATTAACTTCAAACATGTTAGTAGTTCTTCCTGTGGTCTTTCTGAACAGTCTAAAAGCTCCCAGGACTCACACATACACCAAGGTTTGTTTTCATCTGGTGTGATCTGTGTTGCACCTTTGAGATTCTCTTACCCAGTCTTCTGTGTGATTTCTTAGATCTCATAAGACAGTTCTAGTTGGAAAACTCTCTGAATTTTCATCATGTTCATCCAAATGTGGCAGTATTTGAGCATGCAGGAGCTATGGCACAATGCACCAGAATTTGTCATACAGTTTGACATTTGTCATACAGTTTGACATTTGTCATCAGAATCCTACACAATCGCTAAGCAGAGCTAAACCTGCCAGATGAAGCAGGTGCTCAAATGAAATCATTAATGTGATCCACATCTGATTTCTTGATGATTTCTGATATTGAGGTTCACAATTTTGATAGAGTTTATTAAATTATCCATTCACTCCATTAATTGCTTTCTAACAGCTTTCACTTTAATTAATGCTTATAGAAAAAAATCTCATGAAGATAGTAACATTTCACGCAGACACAGTACAGCAGCAGAATCAAACTGAAATAACTTACTTGATAAAATTTCTCTTTGAAATATAGGATCTGCAAACTGAATTGAATTGGAGCTATTAGAGATGGTGGGTTTATATTTTGCATGAATCATTATACTGTTGAAAGTCTTAGAGAGCCTCTGTCTTAGAGAACCTCTTGTGTTTACTATGAAGCGTAGGCAAATTATTTCCAGTGTGATATGCTGGATTATACCCTAAGAACTTCCACTTACTCTTCCTTGTAAATGTGCAATATATTTCATACTGCAAGTATGACAGATTCTCTGGTATGAAGCATTTGCATCCTACTGCACACTGTGAGTAAAAAAAAATATACTGACCATTTAAGAAGAGATTTTGTTATCACACTGATGGAGTGTCAGAGTTAATTTCCTCTCCAGTTTTTTCACCAGGGATGCAAAAAACATTATTACCAACTGTATTATGCAGAAAAACGACCAAATGTATTGAGCAGGAAGGACCAGGAATAGCAGAAAGACTTCCTGCATCCTGGATTGCCATCATTTTAATTAAACAAGTGTGAGGCAAACAGAGTAGGCTTATGGGGTTAGTAAAAAGTGCAGAGAGGGGTAAGGATGACTCTTGTGACTTTTTTACTCATTTGTGTGCTCTATGCATTTTAAATGCGTCCCAGATTTGTGCAGCCCCATTAGTTGCAGTGGAAAAATTGTTTTTAAAGAAGTTAATAGATAATCGTCTGTATCCTGGCTTTTGAGAATGGATATATGGATTTTTCAGCTGTTCACATATTAATCTGACATACTCAGCTATAGCAAGCTTTTAATTTGAAACTAAAAACCGGTCCATTTACAAGTTAAAATGCATGATTTTTGACTTTTACCTGTAATAATACTTTTGGTAAATCAGTATTCTCCTATGTTTGTATTTGTGCTTATTCTTCTAGTCAAGTGTGCTGTTGTCATTCACATAGTCTTATTGAATCACCTAAGGATGTAGAATGGGACTTCTAATTTTATATCAAACTTTAAATTATAGTTGCTGTGGGAGCTAAACTGCAGTCACAGATAATAGCTGAAATTCACAACGGTTAGATGAAGTATTAAAATAGAGGAAAAAATCAGCAGCTACTGGAAAAACTTAAATGCTTCAAAGCCTCAGCATTTTAACATTCCCCACACCTAGTTACATTTCCTTTCTCATTTTCTCCTAACGGGGTTCATATTGGATTAAATCTAAACCTAAGCATGATAAAGCTTTTCATCTTCTGAACAGAGCATTTAAAAGAAGTTCCATCAGATTCAATAAAATTCTGTTAGCTGGTATTTCCTTAGTTGTCACTCACACTTTCTTTTGACATGGTCTTCCTCAACCTTGAATCTCAGGATGTTAAAATTAATTTTTTATTTATTAGAAGCAAGTAAAAAAATTAGAGATAAATAAAAATGGCAGTAAGACATTTTAATATGTCACTCCTGCAGAATAATGCTGCCTGTCTTGTTACTGTTCAGCATTCCCAATCTAAAAGATTTTACTTCATTATAGATGTGTTAGTGCTGATTTTGAAGTCTCTTTGCTTAGGTATTATTTTAAATGTAGTTATGTGTTGCAATTCCTAAGAAATAATATTTTTTATGTTTCAGCCTAATTTTGTGCTAAAACAGATAGCAAAATGTCTGTATATAAGTCTTCTTTGCTTATACATGTATTTTTATCTGGAAACATTTCCAGGAACTTCCTGCAAATTTATTATTATTTTATTTTCCAATACACATGTTTCTTCAATTAGGTGGAGTTTGAAGATGGTTCTCAATTAGTAATGAAGAGAGAAGAAATATATACACTGGATGAAGAGCTTCCTAAGAGAGTAAAAGCACGTTTAGTGAGTATTGCTGATGCTACCTTTATATATGCTCAAAAGGCCAATAACACTATACTTGGATTTATTTTGGATTTTCAGTTTAAACAGACTCCTGTTTTATGGAACCTGTGCTAAATCAGCCCAATTAGGAGATGTGTCCATTTGCTAGTGATATGGTTAGTTTTTCTTCCAGCACAGACAAATGCTGTTGTCAGATGTAATTCTTTTCTCCTAAAAGGGACATTGTGTTTGTCTGATCTGTCAGATCAGGAATGACCAAGTTAGTAAATTGAAAGACATTCTATTTTTTCAGTATGCTTATAACAGGTATAGTTTTTAACAAACTTTCCAGCTTCTCCGAGCTTTGTGATTTTAAAAGCCTTGATTTAGTAAAAAGTCAATTAACTTCTTGTAAGAAACAAGAAGTTTCTAAACTCATCAAAATTGCTGGCAGGACTGATCATCATTTCACTAGTCTTTGGTTTAAAATCAAATTTTGCTACTTTTTTGACGTTTCCTGCTCTTTCGAACAACATCCACCAGCTACATTTTTATGTCAAGTGGTAAGGGAAAGTTCTTCCATACATTTCTTGGAGGAGATGACTGTTTTTACTTGTCTTAAGGTAGTTCTTTCTAATGCAAAGTGCAGTAGTCAAATATTCTGGGTTAAGAAACCTTTGTGTCAGTGAATTTCAGATAAATGCAGAAATCTAACAGTATCCTGACTAGGGTTAAGATAGATGTCTCGGAAAATGTTAAAAGAGCCATCCGATTATATTTAATGGAGTTTTTTATTATACTTGGAAAACATACCATTGCCATTTTTTTGCTTAGAATGCAAACTATTGCATTCTCAGGATAATTATAATAATGGGGTTTATGCTATTAGTTTTTAAATTGATTTTTTAGAAATCAATATTTATTTATTTATTTGTTTGTTTATTTATTAACTTCATTAGGGAGTTAACTGTAGAATAAAAACATTAAATTTGGTCAGCTGAAGACAACACACCACAGCTGTTGCTGAGATCTCTGTATGATTGATACTACTGCCTTAAATTCTAGGAATGTATAGGTTAGTCCTAAAGGCATGCCCAACACCTCCTTCTCCTCCTTGTGCTGAACACAGTGCAAGTTAAAGACAGCCTATGAATCTGTTTCTCTCTATTGAAATAAAAGATGTCAGTTCCTTCTAAATTACGTTTTTCTTAATCTTGGAAATTCTTCCATGACTCCAGCAGTGGTAAGTTGGTCCAAAATATTTTGCCTCTGATTTTGCCCAAACAGCTTGCTGTTTGTTGTTCCTCTGCTTTGTTAGTGGGGATTCCCAGCTGGTTTAAATTTGACGAGTGACCAAACAGTAACCCTGATCGTTTGCAAATGAGGCAGTACCCAGGTTTCTTTTCAGGCATCCATGACATAGTACCTTGCATTTAAAACTTTCCTGAATAGCACAGAGTGGTGAATATTACATGATACTGCTATGATCAAACCTGCCCAACAGCTGCATCACTTCCATGTCACTGTTTTCTTACCTAGAATTAGCATGCCTGTGTGGTCCCTGGATAAAATCCAGACTAACAGCAGCTGTTAGTTACGTGTTTCCAAGGAATGCTACAGATGTAGAGAATTTAATACTGAACAGGACATGCAAAATATGGAATGATAACAATTATATATATGTGTAATTATTGTCTGGTTTTAGTCTACAGCTTCTGACATGAGATTTGAAGACACATTTTATGGAGCAGATATTATCTTGGGAGAGAAGAAAAGGCAGAGAGTATTGAGTTCTCGCTTTAAAAATGAATATGTGGATGATCCAGGATACCGCACCTTCTTAAAAAGCTCATTCCAGAAGAAATGCCAGAAGGGACTGTAAAGGAAGCAAGAGAAGAGAGAGGGATCTTGATTAAAAAGCATGCAGCATTATTTGCAGTTGGGTTTTGTTTAATTGAAAACTCCATTTTACAGTGAACTAATCCATACACCAGCTTTGTAATCTGAAGTACTTGAGTTCTGATTTCATCAGTTAATGTATTTAAGAATTGGTAATATTTTGCATTTTGCATTCTAAGACCAGAGGGAAAACCAAGACAGATTACTAAATGATATGCTGAAGAAAAGTTTCAATCCTGCTCTCATTGAAATAAGTGGTAAAACTCCCTTTGAATTCTTTAATTCACAATTCTGAGGAGGAGACATTTTAGTAAATAGAGATAATGTCAGTGGCTCACTTTTTTCTGCACAAAGGAAAGGATGTTAAGCTCAAAAATAGCAGTTTTTATAAAATATTTTTAAAACAAAACCAGATTTGTACAGTACTGAGACAAAAAAGGCTGTATTTACTTTGTACAGTGCTTTTACATTTTTATGTCACTACTGTTTTCAGTAGGATTTGATGTGGACTCAGCTGTTGACTTAAATATTTTTGGCTTTTAAGAGAGGTATCTTCAGCACAGCAAGGATATTTTGTATATTTAAAAAGACAGATTTTGGCAGGTATTTTTAAACATGTTTTTCATAAAGTCTTAAAAATAGCTACTTGTAAAATATGAATTTCTTTCACTGTGTATGAAAATTGAAGTTGAAATATATGCTTAACAGCCTAGTTTTGAATGAATATATTATGGCTTTTATTTTGAAATAAGGTTCTAGCAGTGTAATAATGTTTTAAAATAAATAAATACTTTACTACAGTTGCACCATTTTTCCTGTTGATGTGATTCTGAACCCTTAGTTTCAAACCTATAGGAATCAAGAATATATGCTGTATTTTCCTGAACACAACAGAATATAAACACAGACACTCACATAGCTTAGTGTTAAAATGCAGAGTTGGTAAGTACTGTACTTAAATTGCTTGTCTTTCTATTTCTCTTCAGTCTTCGGGATCTTGACCTTTTTGGATGTTTCACAGAAAGCAGAAAGTCTGAATTTGTCTGAACACTTGGGTATGTGAAGCTAGAAGGGAGCATTATCAAAGTGACATCATCTATTTCTTGTAAATCGGACAGTCAGCAGGATTTCTAACTGTCTTCTACAGGAAAAAGAGCCCTCCAAAATCCGTAAATCCAAGCACTGCTGTTTCTAGGGTTCTGCTTGCAAAAAACCTGAATATATGGACCCAGAGATTTTTTTTCTGTACAAAACCCCAGTCCTTTATATGCTGAGGCATACAGATGTTTGTTTTGCTGAAGCCCTTCCGTGACTATTCTTCTTTTTTCAAGTAAAAAACCAGTAAAAACCTTTCAATTGCTGTTACACCTCGAGTGACAGTGTAAGTTTTCTGTGTTACGTTAACTATCTTTTCTTGTACCATGAAATCACTCAAAATCCCTTTAGTCTAAGAAATTGCTTAGCTGTGACAATTGGAATGTATATCTAATTGATAACACTTTCTCTAAAGGCACTGGGTTGTGGTGGATGCTGTCTGGCAGATTTCACAGTATCAGGGCTCTTTTTTTGGTATTTTAAAGAAAAGCTGAAAAATAATAATTTGCAAAATGCAAGATTGCTGCTGCCTTCTACAGTTATGTGCAGCTGATAATCATGTTGTATGGAGTTTTTGTGGCTGGGTTTTTGTAGTGGGGTCTGCAGGGGTCGCTTCTGTGAGAAGCTGCTGGAAGCTTCCAGCAGAGCCAATGCCAGCAGGCTCCGAGACAGACCCACGCTGGAGCAGGCAGTGCCTGAAGAATTGTACCCCATGGAAGAGTGACACACATTGCAGCAGTTCATGGAGAGCTGTTGCTCATGGGATGAGCTCACACCGGAGAAGTTAATAAGATAGCTGTCTCCTGTGGGAGACAGCCCATGTTGGAACAGATTCGTCTCCCTGAGGAGTGATAGGAACAATGTGTGATGAACTGACCATAAGCCCCATTCACTGTCACCCTCCAGGGGGAAGGAGAAAAAGCCCAGGAAAGAGGGAGATGTGGAGGAAGGTGTTTTTAGGATTTGATTTCGCATCTCATTTTCCTGCTCTGATTTTGTTAGTAATAAATTCAGTTAATATCCCCAGTTTGTCTTGTTTTAACTGAAATGGTATTTGGTTTGTGATTGCTCCCTGTCCTTAATTCATTGACCTTTTGTTATGTTCTCTTCTCCCTGTCCAGCTATGGAGCTGAATGACAGAGTGGCTTTGGTGAGTGCCTGGAACTCAGCCAGGGTCAACCCGCTACAGCTAATTACTGATGCTTAGTTTCAAAATACTGTGTTCTGTGGTAAGAAAGCTTTTGTAATCTTCCGTGAAGGTTCAAAACAGCTATGACATTATTAAATGGTTAAATACATACTAAAATATTTTGTTATTGGATAGGTGATGCTATGTGGTACAAGTGAAGCTAGAAATCAAATGCATGTTCTTTGCATGGATCTGATACGACCTGTTATGACACCATGAATAAACTCCTCATATCTTATAGAGTGGATCTTTCTCTTCAAGATCCTTGAAATTTGCTGACTAAAAGGTTGCAAATTTTTTTAAAAAACATAATGCAAAAAGTTGTCTTGTTTCCTGTTCTAGCTTTCAAGATCTTTACTTTGGAAGTTCTCTAAGGCACTGAAATTATTTCTGACCTTTGCAAGGTACTAGAAAACACTAATGAATAAATGAAAAGTGTAATTGTCATCATTGTAGTTTTGTGCCTCCTGTTTCAGGACTCGTGGTCTTTTCAAACTGGATTGGCTAAACAGCTAGCCTAGAAAGACAGTTCCCATTCCCTTAAAATTCCTGAAAAGCTGCATTTTTCTGTTCCACAACAAATACTGTTACGGACCTTTTGGGTTTATGAGATGGAGGATACATTGGTGTGGAATGCTCTGGGAAACCAGGAGCTTGCCACAAACTGTATCGGGCAGACGGATGCAAAACAGGGTTGCTCGTTATCCATGTAACCAGTTCTCAGCAGCCAATTTGTCCAGAAAAACATCTCTGTGTTAATTTTCTCCTGGTGTTAGAGACAGATACATCTTTTCTAGTGAAAAAGCATGCCAGCACTCGTGACCATTTCAATTACAGTGTCTGTGTGAGGAAGCGTTCAGTAGGGTGGGAAGAGTGAAGCCCTGTTAAAGACTGGCTAGCTGAATTGGCATGGTATTCTGAGGAGTAAAGAAACTCCCAAAACCCAGAAAAACCCACAAAAATTGAATAGCAGGAGAGCACATCATGTTCCAGTATAGGACGGGCCATGTTTGTTCTATTGCCTTATAGCTACAAAAATGAAGTAGCTGTTCTGTACAGTCATAAGTCCTGAAGGTCATGGGTGAGAACATAAAAGTAGTGGTTTGGTCAGGATACATCAAAATTATTTTAATTCACTATCATCTGAAAAATACCAAGGAAGAATCTGAAGTACTTCAGTTTATGCTGGCTTGTGAAGTAGAAGCTTTAATGCCATGACTCTGATTTCCACAGCTGGAAGTAAGGTCTGATAAAATCAAATTACTAGAATTAGATAAAAATTAGACTCTTTCTTTTGAATCCTATTTGCTATTGTATTGCTGTAGCAAAGCAATTTTGTTGATGCTTAATAGGAGTTCTGCAATATATTGTGTTGTGCTACGGTGGTTAAAAATTTTAAATTAAAGAGAGTAATAGAAAAATTCCTACAAAATATTTTTGCTTTGAACCTTGTTTATACTTTCCAACTGTGATGCAAGTGAACAACAGTGTTTTGTAACAGAGAGCTTAATTTGATATCCTGATACTTATAAGCAAAATACAGCCAGGTAAAAGCTGTCCCTTCTTACGCAGTTCCACTCTTTCTGATTCTGTGAAATGTTTTCCAATGTAGAAGACCTTATAGGGAAAAATAACTGATAATCTACATCCTGCTTGAATGATTAATAATAGCAAAGTATTTTTTATTTGTGCTAAATAACAAATATTTGTATTTGCTATCTGTGCTTTGCAGTATAGCCACCTTTGATTAGTGGCACAAGCACAACTATTAACTTTGATAGTAGATGAAAGCAAAATTATGATTTCCCTTACTGATATGAAATGCTGCTTTTTCTTCAGTCTCTATATTTTGTAGTGGTTTTTCTGTTTCTTTTTAGCCAACAGAAGTATTTCATGCCAGTGAACATATTAGTAGGGGAGAAAGCTTACGTACGGTGGGCAAAAGGAATCTTTCCTGCACATATGCATAAAAAGCATATCCATCTCTTTTAAAAATTGCAGAACTATCTGATACCTTTATCACACACCTTCACATTTCAAAAGCCATCTCTGGGGCTTCTAGTCTTGAATTCCAAATGCCTTAGATATCATTTTTCTCTGACACATCTACAAAAAGAAAATGATGATGTTATGGTAGGGCATAAAAGTTTTACTGGAGTTCATCTCAGCTGTTGTATATACAGTCTACTGGGTTATAACTTCACTGTTACTACCAGACTGAATTGTCCTACGGCCATCCTGCTGTTATCCTCAACACTGAAATGTATTTCCTCTAAACAGATGTGTAGGCAGAGCTGGGAGCTGCTAAAAATTTTGTAAGAGCCTGTTTTGAGTTACTAAAAACTTTGGCAATTTAGATATCCTACAACTGCAATTTTATGTGTGGGTTCATGTCTGAAAAAGGAGATTTTACCTCAAACAGTTTGGTCTTTCAGAAGGATTTTGAAGAGGAGGATTAAGGATAAAAAAATCATCCTTCTTTCTGTCCCAAAGTTTCCCTTTATTTGACAACCTCTCTGGTTCCTTTATACAGTAAAAGTGAAAGTGAGTCCCTTTATACAGGGAGCTGCTGGTGAATGACTGAAAGAGTGATTCCCATTAGACTTTAGAGGTAGGTTTGTGAAGTGTTTCTGTAGATGTGCTGTCATTTGACTGAGCTATCATAAATTGGTCTATGTCTGGGGCTCTGACATAAAGTCTTGGAAGATACCTGTACCTGCAGGGCTTGTTCCACCATAGTGTCCTTCTGGTGTGAGGGAGCGGGCTGTGCATGCATTGCCACCACAGCTCAGCACTGGCCTTTCAGTCTGGGAGAGCCTTTTGTCCTTTTCTTGTTCACCCTGCTTCTGTGGAACACAGAGGCAAGCTCTTGTTTGTTCTCAATGCCTTGCTAAAGTTGCTGCTGTATCGAAAAACAGGATGGGAAAAAAAACAACGAACCCAAACAAGAAAAACGAACCCTAAGTTGCTTCAATACAAAAGCGTTAAAATTTGGAGGCAAATATGGAGAATTCGTGGAGCTAGAAGGAGAAGAAATAGGTGGACCAGATTCTTAAAAAGAGATTTGTTCATAGTCTCTGCAGAACCCAGGATGCCTGAGGGTCAAATTTCTTGTGGTATAAGCAAATTGCTGTGAAATATACCAGCAAATTACTGAATGATTGCCTTTAGGAACAGCTATTCCTGATGCTAATTACTGCATGAACTCAAGGACCAGTTATCTCTGTTCTCCTAAGGATCTGTACAGATGGGAAGTCAGTTATATGGGATGGGATTTTAAATTTTTTTTCCAGATTGGTTACTAGGAAAAAATAGGTTTTGTAGTTGAGTGCTTATAAATTACTATGCTAGAATTAAGGATGCAAAATACGAAGGATACAGCCAAGGCCAGAATTTTCCCAGAAGATATATAATGCTCTGAACTTGTATGTTCCTTACAGATCCAGTCACTAGAGGAACTGTAGGAAAGAATCACCATAATGACTCTCTGGAATGCACAGGAATTAAAAGCAAGGAAGAACAGAGATGAGGCACTGCATTCCCAAAGGCTCTTTTTTGCACAATACTTTGATGGAAATGTCATGCTACATTATTGAGAAGAAAAGGCTCAAGGAACAATGTAACAGAACAAAATTATCTTTGAGAAGCTTCCATATCTAAAGTAGTCCATTGCAATCAACCTCTTCCTTTCTGTGTGGGCATATGTAGCGTACATAAATAATAAAAAAAGCTGCTAACCTGAGTCCAGGTGTGGCAACCAAGGGTGACTTGCACGACCCTGGTATTTTTCTTTGCGTCCTATTAGAAGAGTAAAAGCAGGAACAGGTGAATTCATTCTTTATTATCTTTTAGCTTAAAGAGAAAGCAGATAACAGTTTCCTTTTCCTATTGGAAATTACATATTGAAATAGCAGTAAGATAGATTTCTGTGCTGAATATCTCTTTGTTATTTCAAGTGTTCAGTCCTCTCAAAAGAAGGGATGGAGTTACTCTGTTCTCTGCTTATCTAGTTTTGTATCTCCCACTTCAAAGTCCCCCACCAAAAAGCAGTCAAAAATGATCTAAAATTCTTCCAGATCCGAACGCACAAATAGAAAAAAGGACGACTTCCTATTATTCTGTGACAACTGTGTGGAGCCAAGATGCAAGGGACAGAGATCTCTGGAATGGGAAGGAGTCCAGTGTCTCCAGTGTGTCTCTTCTGTCAGCTTTCATATATCTAATGCCTTAAGACTTGGCTTGGGACAGGCAGAATATGTTTGTGTATAATGCCAATATGGTCTGTAGATAGTTAGTAGTGCTATCTCAGATAACAAAATGGGTACTGACTGCTGAATTTTGGAGACTACTGAATAAAGACATAGCTACGGGAAACAGTGGTGCCATAGGCTATAATCAGAAATCATTAGGCTTTCAATACTCTTGCCCTTGTCATCCACTAAAGCAACACAACACAGAACAGCATATCATAGCAAGAGCTCACAACTTTGATGCCATCTTTTTGTTAGATTTTGGGCTGGTCTCCAGAGATCATGTCTTTCCTTGAAAGAAGGAGAAGTTAGTGGATGTGAGACCATGTAAGCTGGTTCAGTAAGAGTACTTGAAAAATAAATGGAAGGTACATTGTCAACATGAAGAACTACATGAATGAAATTCTTCAGTAGCTCCTTTTGGCCAAGGGAAAGTCAAGCAGAGATAGTTGCTGTAACTGGAGGTAAATCTTTGCAAAAAGAACTTTGAGCTGCAGGATACCCCGACACAGTGGTGTAAGTATCACTGTGTACTTAGAGAACAAGCAGGACCAAGACACAACCATGCATGCAGAATTTTTTCCCCAATATTTTGAAACATTAAAGGAGGATTTAAAACAACCATTGAGCTTTCCAAGATCTTTGTTGCCAAAGAAGGTGGATGTCTGATATGCAATAATAGTGTGCTACAGCACTCTAAGGTTTTGGAATAATCAAAGAAGATTTTGTCTTAGGAAAATGCACCTGCTATTTGACAGGGTTTCCTCTGCTGGGGATACTAACAAGCGCTGTAGGGGCACGTGTTGACCACAACCCCGCACCCTGCATAAACATGTGATCTTGAGGGCATTACTCTCAAGTTTCAGCACTTTGCTCTGTGGCACTCCCCCAAAGCTATTTAACTATAGGCACTTCATAAAAAATAAACAAATTCTGTTGTAAATATTTCCTTGTGAAGTGCCCATCAGATAAACTGCTGAGATAGTAATGAGAAAATTCATGTCAATTAGTAATGTTTTAAAAAGACAGGAGAAACCAATTGAGAAACCCCAGGAGGGTAATCACTTCCCATCTGAATTATTAATTTCATGGTGTGTTTTAAGAGAAAGGACATGATAGCCACTAAAGGAGACCCTGGAGGAACACAATACTGGTATATCAACACAATTGATTTCTCAGTGATTTAAAGCAAATTATCTTAGTGACAAGTTAAAAAATTTCCAGTTGAAAAGAAGATGTTACTTCTGGGCCAGCGGAGGGTCCTACATGGCTATGATTGCTGAGCAAGGAGTGATCAAAAGGGTTGGCACACTTTACCAACATTTGTGGCCATTTTTGCTGTTTTTTACCAGATGCACTGGGATATATCACAGGTGTACTCAACAGTTTCACAACTTCTCTGTCTTGTCTTCATCCCTTCCTTGCCAGTTTCATGCCTTAGGAATGAAAGGTGAAATGATAGTTCAAGTCTGAGACGTGCACATCTCTACTCTTTTCATGGTGTTGTAGTGAAAGAGCAGCTCTGACTCCATAGCAAATACTATTGCAGCAATTTGTTTGACATGTCTGACAGTGTTTTAAATGAGGAAGGCCAAAAGTTTTCACAGAGAGTAATACCAGATTTTTCAAATGGAGAATGGGGGCCAAAATTACTTGTTAAATGCTGTGTAGCACTAATGTGAGAGCTGACTGAGTGAAATCTGCAAATTTTTGCCCAATAAAAATTATAACAATACAGCAATTATAGCTTAGTTCTGCTATGAGAACAGTCTCTGGCATCCCCTTACTGTTGTCAGGCCATGTAATCCATTTTCTCTAGTGAATTATGTGGTATTCCCTATGGCAAGAATACTGCTTTGCATTTTGCTCCATTTCTTTTTATCTGGATTTTGTGGTTTATGCTTTGCATATAGCCCTTAGCCAATATAATTTCCTTGTAGGATCTCTCCCTTCTTGTCTGGTGCTCCCTTCCCTAGCAGTTTTTAACATGCAAAGGGCAAGGTAGAATGGATGACTGAAAATATTCTTATCTTTTATACAGCTCTGTACATACTTCTGTAGAGTCTGTGTCTGACACATCCGTAGTTTCCATCATGAGCTTGGTTTTCTCCTGTCTTCCTGCATAGTGAGTTAAGATTTTAAATGTGCATTACATGCTGTACTCTGAATCTTTTGGAATTTGTTAGGGTGTAGTTCTGGGGTTAAGGTTCAGACCAGAATGGAAATATCTCAAGAATCCTTGCTAAATCAGCAAAGGATATGAATACCATTCTTTTTCTACTTTCAGTCTTTCTGTGGTGTATACTGCAAGAATATGGGTCCATAGATGCATTAGAACTGATTATTTGGCAATTTTTATGTAAAAAAAACAGATTTGTAAAAATTTTGTAAACAACATGTATGATTAAAAGGTGGGTTTCTTCGACATTGATTTTTACAGCTTGATATGAAAATATATCCAGAAAAAGCAAGTTTTTCCTTTCTTTCACATTACTTCACAAACTTCATTTTACCAAATTTATTCTCACATTTCCATAGAAGGATCTAATTCTAAAGCAAAATTTTCATGAGAAAAGAGTAATGGAAGAAAATCCAAGTTCTGTATCTGGACATACAGAGCAGCAGCCTCTGAATGTAAAATATACTTTTATGTGTATATTTTCAGATAAAACTCAGAACTTCAGAAACTCATCAGTAGTATAATTTTTTGAACTGAAAGTCTTTTAGCAGCTACCCCAGAGAGTTAATGGAAGTTGTGATGGCATTCCATTTGATAGTGATTTTGTCATTAGAAGTCCTTTTAGATAAGGGTTTACGCTTAGTGACAAATGGTCACTTTTGCAGGAAAAAAAGCATTAATTTAGCTCCAGTTTCTAATTTTTGATTTGTCTGTACATGTAAAATGCAGTACATTACTCTCAGATGTGAGATACATGATACTACATCTGAGGTAGTTGATATTTAATTAGTTGTGTTCTGCAATGTAACACGCATCCTTCAATAGTAACCTGCATAGTTTAACCATGCAAGGCAATGTCTGAGCACTTTGTTTCAGGTGGATTTTTTGTATTTGGAGGTTTTATTTGATTGTGTTTTTGTTTGTTTGTTTGTTCATAGGAAAAGAGCTGGCTGCTGCAGAAATGAAGAAAAATATTTGCAAATAAAATATGATGGATTCCTGCAAAATAGGGTATCTCCTTTTGCTCTCAAGCTTTTAAAAGCATTGAAATAAGAAAACAGGAGGAGATCTTATAGCACAGCAGAGGCTCTACTCAAGCGTACATTACTGAAGAAATAAAATAATACATAGATCATAGAAAGGAACCAAAGTATTTGGAATAAATATTCACCGGATTTTAACTAGAATTTATGGATTCATGAAAGACTCCTGCTCTGCAGCAAAATTAATCCTGATTATCTGCTTTTGAAGTAAAGTAAAACAAGAGAATACTTATGCTTTTTAGTCCTATCTCTTCTAATCATGTTTTTGTAGTGTAGAATTGGGCATTTCAAGTTCATAAATGGAAAGTAATTTTTTCTTGAATGACTGAAAATGCACATTCTAGAAAAGAAAGTAAAAGGCAAAGCAATTCTTAATGGTTCTTTTAGATTAGCTGGCAGATGCAATCACCAATTCTTTAGTAATGTAGATTTAGTAAAAAAATTTTCAGAAAATGAGAGTAATCTCAATTAAGCCCTAGAAAAACTGAGGAATGTACTTAAACTACCTATTTAAAAAAACAAAACAAACCACAGCTTTAAAAAGTTGTCTTGCAACAGATAGATCAATGTATGTCTTATTTTGAATGAAAGCCCATTCCTATTTTCTTTTTTCCAGGCAATTTGGAAACACATGATTTAGATAATTTGTGGCTTTAGTTGAAATGCTGAAAATACCTTCAGTTAAAATGGAATGAAAATAAAGCTCTAAAGAAGGTTAAATCTCCTCTCTTGGTGAAGGGTTTAAAGCTTAAATCATAGTGGCTGGTACTGGTGATGAATTGGAAACTGTCTTTCTTGCAGTGTCCTGTCATTACTCTGCTCTCTGTTCCTCTTGTGATTTGATTGTTGGTTGACTGGTGGTATGAACAAGATATCCACTTAATCTCATTGGGATTTAGTAAGATTGGATGTATTCTTCAATGAAGTACAAGGAGCATAGTCTTTTATGAAAGCTTTTCACCATTTTAAAAAAGAAGTCTCTGAAAACCTAATTTTTAAGCAGACATTTAGCTTAAACATTGAGTCATTGAGGCAGTAAATGCTTCCTCCCCACCAGACTTGCAGGGACAGCTTCAGTTTTGCATTTGGGAGAAAACTACTGGACCCTGCTCAACAGTTAAGTCCCCAGTTACGTTTTTTTTTAATAGTTTCTTTGGTTTGTAAGCATTTTGGCATCAAATCAAACTTGTCTCATTACACAAGATGTGGCTCTCTACATTTGGATAAAAGTTACTACAAAGATACTGGGAACCGAGGGAGCTGCATTCGCCAAAGGAGAATTTTTCATCCAAACTTAGTTAGCGTGAAGAAGTACTTGTTCCCTGGGTGAATAGAAATCCTGAGCAGTTAATCACGAAAAGTGTGACTGGAATACTACTTTCCAAGGGAGAATCCTGCCTAAGGAAGGTTGGCTGGATGTTAATAGCTGTGGCTTGGCTTTGCTGGCAGTTCCTGTGCTAATTAAAGTAACAACATGAAGATTTATAAAATGCACAATAAAGTCCTAAACACAGATGCCAATGGGGATGGAGATGATTTTAGTTGAAATCACACAGGTTACCAAGACAAGCTGGTAAAAAATGACTCTGCAGAGATGCAATTTTAGTCTCTTGCTTTTCCTGCCAGTTGAGGGGCAGCTCTGTTAAGATGAACCAGTTGCTGTGATATGCGGGGTAAAATCTCTGTTGCTGAAGTTGTTTAAGAAAATTTTAGACCAACGTCTGTCTAAAATAGCTTAGGAATAGCAAGACCTTTTGAGGCAGGAGGTGTGTTTCTTTCTGCTGCAGTTTTGTGCCGTAAAAAGAATGGGTGTTTCGAAAACCTCAGACTGAAGAAGGCTAGTTGTATGTAAGCTTTGATTATAGGGTAAGGACAATGGAGCAAGTTTTCTGTGGTCAGAAAGGGAAAGTATTCTCAGTAAGAATATTAAGGAGACATTTACCATGAAATTCCATTTTTGGAAAACAGACGGGTTTCCATTTTATCTTCAAATAAAATCTGTTTATGATGACTGTAGTTAAAAATATCCAACGTTTTGTTTGTAAAATTTCACTGTCTTGCTAAAGAAGATGTCTGTATATTAATTCAGTGTAAATAAAACTATTCTGTCAGAGGAAAACAATCAGGGTATTATATTTCCACTTTGATATGGCTGTACTACCATAATGCTACTATCCTGGATTTTAAATTAATTTAATTGAGCTCTAATGAATAAAAATACTTGTCCTAGTGTAATTAAAATCTCAACTGAATGGTTCAGCAAATGAATATAATGGTAATTGTGGCTGGCTTGATCTTTCTGCAACTTGAGATTCTCAGCTGCATCTGTCCCTTTTCCTTTCCCCATGTAACGGATAGTGAGTAACCCCAGAGAGTGGGTGCTGGAGCTGCTCTTTAGTGCTTCTTACTGTAGCAGTCTCACTGCAGGACAAATTGCTAGAGAAATGAAAGACTGAAAAACTTGCCTTTTACTGGAGGCAGGGTGGAGGAAAGCCACTGTTAATAATTGCACAGTGCTGAATGCCTTTTTATATTCTAAATAAAAACAGTGGCAGTGTGATTTATTTGATACATTGAGAACTGAATCTTCACAGCACTGGTTATGAAATAAATATACGAGCTTAGAGAGCAGTTCTGGTCATCTTTGTGAAAAATATCTTTGTGATTTAATTTTCACAGAGAATCACAGAATGGTTTGGGTTGAAGGGGCCCTTAAAGATAATCTACTCCAAGCCCTGCCATGGGCAGGGACACCTTTCACTAGAACACGTTGCTCAAAACCCCATCCAGCTTGACCTGGAATGTTTCCAGGGATGGTGCATTTACAATGCCTCTGGACATCCTGTTCCACTTTTACATTACTGTTATTATCATATGATGTAGTTTTCCCTAAACTAATCATAACAATGTAACAATTCCTCTGTTTTTCTCTACTTAGGGACATGAGCTTGGCTGCATTTAATGAAGACAGGCTCTAGAAGTATGAATATGTATTTGATGAGTCATACGATTTCCTAAGCTTTCAAATGTTACCTTCTCATTATTTAATAATTTAATAAATCATTTAATAATTCCAAACTCGGGAAGGGATAGTCCTCCTCTGCCACCCAACCCTTATAGCCTGCAAATATGAGCAATGCCTGAGAGAGCCATGTAAAGAAATAATAACAGGAAAAATAGTTTTGAACTCTGCTGTAAATCTCCTATTCTTCTACTTTTTCTATCTGGACACATCATACACCCTCTGTGTGTAGGTTTTCCTTTCTTTATCAGATGCTTTTCGTGGTGTGGCATAAACAACCAGAGCAGTACTATGCAACCGTATGTCCTGCCTCAGACTTGTCTGATCTTTGATTTGCTGGCAAGCAGAGAGCTTTCCTCTGTTCTTGCCCATGCAGTGAGAACACTTCATTAACCTTCCCTACTGATTCATTGGAAGGGTGCACTAGACCTGGGGCAGTATGCTATCAGACAGAAAGTTTTTCCAACTTAAATCTTGAGGAAGTTGGATATCTGGAAGCTGGGTGTGTCAGTCAGTGGAGAGACCCAACAGGGAATTCCTAAACATACTCTGTCAGAAAAGGATAAAGAGAATGAAGTAATATTCTTTTTTGTTGTTGTTTGTTTGTTTTGGTTTTGGTTGTTTAGTTTTGTTTTGTTTGGGTTTTTTTGTTTGTTTGGTTTTAGTTTTGGTTTTGGATTTTTGCATATGCTGAATCAATAAATATGCTTGGAAGAAGTAAAATAGAGAACTTTTGCAGTTAGGTAATGGCTGTGCCTTCTGTTCTCTTCTGAAATGCAGTGCAGGCCATAAGCCTGAATGTTTCCTGTCTTTCAGAGTGAATTTTGTGGTTTAGGTATAACCTCTAACTGGGGTGGCATGTTTATCTGTTTATCTTAGATGGAAGTAACTAACGCTATTTGCAATTATGTAACTTGCTAGCTGCGGGGGTCACAACACTATTCTCACAGAGAGCACCTTGCTCTTGTTGCTATTTCTGCAGCATTGCTGCAGCTACTATGGTTCTCCGTAGAAAATAAATTTGTCTGAAGCAGAAAAAGCTGACTCCTCTTTGTGTATGGAATTTCACAGCAAGATGGTGTGTTGTCCGTCCAACCCAACAACAGAATTTTGCAGAATATTAGAATGAATGACTAACAACACAAGCACAGTGTTTTCATGTATTGTTAGCCATGTTTTTGATTCGTTGCTTTAGGTCTGTGTCTAAAATCTCAAAAGACACATATGTGATTTGTATATTATCCGAATTTTACCTCATTAGATTTAATATAGCAGCGAAACAAAGAAGATAAAAGGGCTCCATTTTCTCTTTAATATTTCCTAAAATCATCAATAAGAAAGTATGAAAAAACATGCACAGACAGCAATACAATAAACACAAGGAAGGAAAAATGTTGCCTTTGATCTAGTGGCATGGATCTCCTTTTAACCCTGATGCATCTTTCCATACGCTCCTTTGACTGCAGCATTTCATCCTCTCAGAAGATGTAACACTGGTACATTCAGTGTATTGCTGGTTATACTTTGGAACCAGCTATGGAAGTAATCATGCCATAATAGAAGGTTGTCCTTCTTTCATCTGCCTTCATGAGTAATTTTGACATATTTCTAGTACTTGAGCAATGCACTGAGAGTTTTTTCTTTTTCTTTATCTGATTATATGGCCACCCATTACTTTCTATGCTGTTTATTATTCTACCCAAATACAGGAATGTCGTATGTTGGTTCCACAGGGAACTTTTTCCTGAAGATCTGTACATGAAATAGGAATGGGAAAGACGAACCAAATCAACTGGAATTCCTGAACCTGCCTGGATAGCAATGTAAAAAATAATGAATACATATTTCTTTTTCCTGTCACTACTAATTGATATACTGTGGCATAGAGATCAGTATTTGTAGTATAGCCATCTAATATGATAGTAACAATCCAAACGAAATCAAACCTAAGCAACAAATACAGGCTTTTGTGCTCAGAGGTCTTGCGTAGAGACAAGGAATCTGGTTTTAAGGAAATAAACAACAAAATACCTGGAGGCAGAGGGGATAAAACTTGGAAACATGGAAAAAAATAACTGGTTTTGTTGGTTTTTTGTGCATCTGAATAGGTGTACGTAAATAGCATATTCATGCAAACGAAAAAGAAGTGTTATGGACCTGAATTTCCCTCAGGCAGGTCTCTTTTCTGCAGGGAGACAGATGAGAGTAGGGCTTGTGTTGGAATAGAGAAGTCACATGCTTTGTTCAAGCTGGTAGACCAAAGACCTCATAGTGTCCTAACATGCTGCCCTCTCTATGTTGTCTATTTGCAGTCTTCAGAGAGATTATGGAGTGTTGCCAAGGAGAAGATGCCCCATTCTCGCTGTAGTTCTGCTTATTTCTAAGCTCATTCTATATACATTTAATGCTAGGAGACTTTGGTTTGTAATGGAAACACAAAAAGACAGTGAGACATGAAAAGCAGAAGAGAGCCTTTACACCTGAGATCTGCCATGGCTGTAGGGTAAATTCTCATTTGGTCCCGAAGCCTGAAGGCAGACCCTGAAACCCTGAGTAAATAATAGCCACTCACGCACTGCCCATCTCAGCTGGAAGATATCTGTGAGCAGAGGTTTTACCTACACTCCCTGCATAGGACTGATGTGGTTTCTTCTGAACTATCAGTCTAGCAGCCAGCTTGGCTCCTGAGAAAAAAGTGTAGATCTCTTACCAATGGATCCTGGTAGTGGGGAGAAGTGCTACATTCCAGGAGTGCCAAATTAATCCCTGAAACAGTACCAACCATTCTCTTTCTTTCTCTTGCATTCTGAATGATACACTCCACAAGAATCCAAATCACATATGGGAGTTTTGATTTATTTTCTGTGAAATTCCAACACTTCCCCCCTGGAAGTTCAGTAAATCCTCTGAAGCAGCTTGTATTGAATTGCTGCAACACAGTGATTCACAAGGCAATACTATTTATGGGCCCGATCAAAATGCCTTGAAAATGTTCCACTGACTTCCATTGGCTCTGAATCTCCCCCATAATAATTAAACATGGCTACAAAGTTGGTTGTTTTTGTTTTTGTTTTTTTTTTTACATTAAATAGTGTTTTACTCTTTTTCCCAAGATAGATCAATTGCAACACTTAGTTTGAGAAACAGCATACTTGCCATAGCATCCATTGTATGTATTTAAAGATTTAACTCTAGCAATATGTCTATGAATTTGTTAACGTATCCACCTCTGCCTGCCTTTTATGACAGGAAAAGGACTGACTATTTGCCAAAGAGGATCTATCAGAAAGGGGTTCCATGAAATCAGAAGAATTTTTTCATTATGCTGGCAGCCTGTCACCACAAACATGGGCAAAAAGGTCTGGTGTTTGTTTTTTTTTTTTTTTTAAATAAATGGACAGTCAGGAGATATTCCAAAAAGTCTGAAAGCTGAGTGTTTTGGGGCTTTGATAAAAACACATCATTAAAGTTCATGCAGTGCCACAGTGTATGATTCAGTTCAATGTAATGGAAAGGAGTATATCTGTCTGTGTATAATGAGTTAACTAGGTTAAATCCACTAAGAAAGGAACTACAGGATCCCATAGCTTATTTAAAGAAAGTCTAGCTTATTCACCCGTGTCAGAGAAAATCAGTGAATACTATGTCACTTCTCTAAAGAAGTCACCTAGGAATATTGAAGGGTAACATGCTGAGAAAATGGTTCAGTTTAGACATGAATTTCATTGTTATTGTGGTAGCCCTTTCATGTAATAAATGAGAAAAAAACCCAATGCAAAAGTACCAAGTTTTATCTTCATGTGTCAGACTCAATTTGATGGAAAAAACTACCTGAATTGCCAGAAATTAATCACATTTGCAAGATATCTCACTCTTTTCTATATACCCAAAGGGATTGTACTGCTTTGACTACATATAGTGTACTAAAACAGTACATTTAATTTCTACCACTCCGTTGGAAAGGTCTTTTCCCATTGATAAGGTAGGTATCACAAAAAATGCTGTTAACATTTCATTAGAACATGACCTGTGCTTTTTTGAGGAGTCAGACATTGTTTTACTTCTGGGCTTCATCTGTGATTCAGAACAGGAACTCTGCAACCACCTTGGGTAGAAATGTGGAAACACAACAGAACATGATGTTCATGTTATCCCTATTAATTTCACTATATTCTTGCTTTTGAGTCATGTTAGTTAGTTGAAAAGAGGTTAAAATGGAAAGAACAGGTCAATTAGAGATGTCCTTCGCCGTTTGCAGTCAAAATTCATGTAAGACTTACAGCAAAATTCTGTACCTACAACTCACAAACTCTCTCAAGCTGCTGGATTCACATTCCTGGAAAAGCTGTAAAGTAACTTATAGTTTAGATTTATGAAAAATCTTATTGATCAGGAAATATTTATGGTCATTGGCTCAAGGACTGAAGTGCCCAAATAGTCATTGGGCATATTGTTGGCACCATGAAGTCTTGTTTTCTCTATTAGAGCCCTCGTGGCTTGTCCTGTTTTGAGGCATTGCCTTCAGTGTTTGCTATCCTATATATTACATTTGTAATTTTTATATTTCATATCTAAACTTTTTTTTTTTTTTTTTTAGTAATAACCATACAAGGATTTGTATATGCTTGTTGTGTAACCTTCTTCCTTTATAGGCATGTCCATAATGCTAATTGTTGTCAAAGAGGGCAATGTGCATGTAAGAAGACAAAATCATGTTTGTTTTGTCCAACAGTATTCTTCTTGGATGTTGCATTTAACTGTGTAAATTATTAGATATTCTCTGCTGTATATGTTGAGCTGTACTTTGCTGGATAAAATCTCATGGTTTTTAAACCTTCAGGACATCAGTTTTTGTTGTTTTCCATAACTCTGCCTCCAAACCAAAACAACAGAGAAAACCAGTGATTTATATGTCTTTCAATATTTTGGCCCTATGACTGCAGGTATGGGAAGTAAATACAATGCACTAAAGAAATCAATCCCCAATAGTGCTTTAATGCTAAGAAAGTGCTGTCAAGGATGCTACTGAGCAAATGATAAAACATTTTGAATCAAGTTTCTCTTAGACTTAACACAGCTTTAATGTCCCCAAAGCTTTGGACAATGAAAACAAATTCAATTGTTAACCACGTTTATGAAAATATTTTTGAAACAATTTTAAATTGTTTAAGAGTATTTTATCAGAGAGACTATGAAATATTATTCAATCAGATTTTAGAAAAAAGGTAGTAGAGATAGTAAAAATAGGAACAAGCTAAAATGAATTTTTAAGACTGGAGGCAGATAATGCATATATATGAAGCGGTTATAAGGCACGGCTCTTGGGTTTTTGAGTCTTCCCAACATCCCAAATGAGTAATAGTTTAAGTAACAGTTGCAACTAACTTTGCTTTATGATGTATTTTAAAAAGAACACTGACTCAAAAATGGAATTGTTTCAAAGTTCTCCAAGTACTCCAAAGGAAAAACTAGTGTCTCTCAAACCACAAGAATTTAGTATTGAAGAGAATTTCTTGAAGTTTTTAAACCAAGAGCATTTCTTTTCATTAAAAATATATTAACAGATACTGTGCAATACTGGGGTTATTATCAGTGGGGTGGCCAAATGTTCTATATAGATAAAAAAATGTTGACTTGTATTGTGTCCTTAATGATATTTACACATTGATGAAAAAAAAGAACAAAAATAGAGAAAAATAGAAGTTAGAAGGAGAGAACTTACATTCCAGGAAGCACAGAGGTTTTGTAAAAAACACCCATTTCAACAAACAATTTGCATTTATACTTCTCTTTAGAGACGTGCAGATGCAGGAAATTACATCAAGTGATGCAGCTGGGTACAATTTGAGTGGTAGAGGTCTCTTCTGATAAGCACTCACTACTGGCAGCAACATTGCTCCTCAGAAAAGGGGCACCAGAACATTCATTTTGAGAGAAAAATGCAAAACCCCCGAAAGTTTGCTCAGTCTGGGCCTACTAAATTCTTCATTGTCCCTTCCACCAGGAAGGAAGGCTGCTCGCCTAGGTTGACAATAACTCACTTGGGAAATACTGCTTGCATGCTTTGAAATACAGTTGTGCTAACATCAACCAACTTTTAATACTCTTACTCCTTCGAATATTAAATTTCAAATTTTGAAATGTATTGTGCAACTGGCACTAAGGGAAGTCTGGCCCAGTTTGCCTGGGATTAGAATTTGTTAGGCAGGTCTGTTTACCAAAGGACTTTAGAAAGAAAAGAGGAATCCCATTAATATAAAGAACCAGAGTAATCAGCTCTTTTACAGCTAGGATTTCAGGTTACCTGGGGCTTAGAGTGTTGGTTGATTTCCTAGGCAGATATGTGTAAGCTGACAAATACTTTGTAGGTGGATCTTGTCCCTACTTTTCAGTCTGGTATTGGAACCATATTGAAAAATTCATCAGGAGAAAAGGAAGATATTGATGGTATGTAGAAGGAAATTAATCATGTGGAAAACAACACTGGGTTACAGCAGAGCAGTTCCTACTATGATCCTTCACAGTTTCTGGATGTACTTCTGCTAAATAAAAATCCACATGTTAGGGCATCTTTCTGAATATTCAAGCATGTCTTCTCAGGAAAATTTCTCTGAATAATTGGTCTGTAAATACTGATATTGCTTTATCACTTCTTTTCATGGCAGGCTAAACAGGAAGTATGTTTTCAATTTACTAAACCATTTTCACCATTCCTTTAGAGCCATAGTGGTGTTTGAGCTTGAAGATTTTGCAATTGCTTTGGGCTGGGGCATTTTTATATGGAAAAGTCTGCTTGGCAAGATGCAGAAAGTTGCTTGAAGCTGAAAAACCGTTTAGAAAAGTGTATCAGAAGAGAGATAAATGGCAGGCACCTTGGACTGAGGACCTTCTTGATATGCATTATTTACACACTGCTTTGGATTTCTCCTGCATGTAAAAACCAACAATTCTGGTGGTAGAGAAGCAACAACATGCTACTGTCATGAAGACTGAATTAGTTCTCTACATGCTTTGATATGCTGGCTAATAAACAATTTCCATAACTGGAGGACACATATTTAAATGTTGACTTTGCACTGAGAGCTAACGATTTCAAATTCATGATCAATCTGCATATTTATGTGGCTTTACCTAAAGGATGTAATCAATTTAAAATGTCCTCCCCATTATGTGTCTTAAACCAACAAACAGACAATTATGTATGTGCTTGCTTCCACAGGGACAGTTTTTTTGCCCGATACTAAATGACTGCTTTGTATCTGTGGGACAGAGACCAAAATGCAATGTTGCAAGCCTGAAGATTACTTCTCCCACTAAAGAATCAATTTCCCTTGGGAAAGGAAATGTTTAAGCAAATATGCCCTTTTTTTGTGTGTGTGTATCCTACATGCACTTATTAATCCGTAGTTCATAACTGTTATCTGTTACATATAGAGAACTATTTTAAAATTGCCCATCATGTATCAGGATGAGTGAATAAGTATTTTGAGCAGGTTGTTGCCTCCCTCTTCTGTAATATATTATTCTAAACATTCAACCTTAGCAACACCTTAGCTTTATCTCAAAATGTATTTTGTAGAATTATGAGCATATTTGATATCAGAGGCAAAAAAAAAAAAAAAGGGCTTTATGCTTGCATTTTTCTCTTAATTATAGTTTATTATTAACAAGGAACTGAAGCATACTGTCTTTGGCTTACAGGTTAAAAGAACGAAATTAGTTTATTTTGAATTGTAGAAAATTTCAGATATTTTTTGGCTAAGTTTATCAGCTCAAAACAGTGGTCAAAAATGAACTGTGTTCAGATCTGTTGTTTTAAGGATAATCTATCCTCTTCGAATGGAGATTTGTGTAACATCACAATTTCAGGGTAAGAATTTGTGAAGTTAATTAATAAAGATTGATTCTCCATGTGAGAATCAGGTTCATATCCAGTTTGCAGTTTTATTCCCTTTACCACTATGTAGCACATATTTTATTTATGTGATGCAGTTTTTTGTTATTTTTAATGCAAAATACAGGATCTAGACATATAAAAATGTAGCAAAAGGTCCAATTGTGCCTCTGAAAAAAAAGGAGAATTCAAGGCAATAAAATAATTTTTATATTTGAATTTTTTTTACTTAGTCTCATGTAAAGCTCTTAAGAGTGTTTTATTACTGATCCATATTGCACGCTTTCCAAAAGACAATTGAAAAATCTATGATTATAGAATATCCTGATTTGGAAGGGATCCAGCTCCTGTCCCTGCTCAGGACACCCCATAGGTCACACCATGTGTCTGAGAGCATTGTCCAAATGCTTCTTGAACTCCCCATGGCAGGTGCTGCAACCACTTCCCTGAAGAGCCTGTTCCAGTGCCCAGCCACCCTCTGTGTGAAGAATCTTTTCCTAATATCCAGCCTAAACCTCCCCTGACACAATTTCAAACCGTTTCCTTTGGTCCTGTCACTATCACCACAGAGCAGAGATCAGTGCCTGCCCCTCCTCTTCCCCTCCTGAGGAAGTTGTAACTGCAATGAGGTCTCCCCTCAGTCTCCTTTCCTCCAGATGGAACAGACCAAGTGGCCTTAGCTGCTCCTCATACAGCTTCCCCTACAAACCTTTCACCATCCTCATGGTCGTCCTTTGGACACTCCTCAAAGGTTTTATATCTCTCTTTTACTGTGGCATCCAGAACTGCCCCCAGCACTTGAGGTGATGCCATCCCAGTGAAGAACAAGGTGGGGCAATCTCCTCCCTTGCCCCGACATGCCTGATACACCCCAGAACATGGTTGCCCTCCTGGTTGCCAGGGCTAATATCGTGCCAGAAATGGCTACTGAGAGCTGTTTGATACAGACACACATAGTAGAAAGCAGGAAATTAAATTTGTATTCCATTTCAAGAAATGTAGTTTCAGTTGNTTCAAACCGTTTCCTTTGGTCCTGTCACTATCACCACAGAGCAGAGATCAGTGCCTGCCCCTCCTCTTCCCCTCCTGAGGAAGTTGTAACTGCAATGAGGTCTCCCCTCAGTCTCCTTTCCTCCAGATGGAACAGACCAAGTGGCCTTAGCTGCTCCTCATACAGCTTCCCCTACAAACCTTTCACCATCCTCATGGTCGTCCTTTGGACACTCCTCAAAGGTTTTATATCTCTCTTTTACTGTGGCATCCAGAACTGCCCCCAGCACTTGAGGTGATGCCATCCCAGTGAAGAACAAGGTGGGGCAATCTCCTCCCTTGCCCCGACATGCCTGATACACCCCAGAACATGGTTGCCCTCCTGGTTGCCAGGGCTAATATCGTGCCAGAAATGGCTACTGAGAGCTGTTTGATACAGACACACATAGTAGAAAGCAGGAAATTAAATTTGTATTCCATTTCAAGAAATGTAGTTTCAGTTGACTTACATTGTCTGCTGCAAAAATCTTGCTTGATTAGAAAGACAATTTTATCCATTGAGTATCTTACCTGTTACTACACCTATTTTACCCACATACTCTAGCAGGGTATCTAAAGTCACTGGTTCACAGATTAATCAAGCACTGAAAAAAATGTCTGGAATTCAAGTTCTAGTTAGATTTCACACAGAAACTACCATGACAATGTTAGTTTGCATTAGAAGAAGCTCTTATCTCCTCATTTGCCTCCTGCCACATCCAGGATTAAATCTGAGCTGCTGTTTACTTGCAGCCTTTGTACTGAAATAGGGAAACTAGCTGCAGCTGTTGGCAAAAGCTTGGTTTGGCTTTCATAGCTGCTAATATTCTTGATGATACCAATGTTTATACATCTTTCAAATCTAATGTTGTTTCAGCTGTGCTGGAAACCTGCTCATTGATACACCAAGTGACAGGAGACAGAAAACTGCCTTCAACTACAGAGAAATTAAATAAGGACTTAATTTTTATTGTTCATTACCAGGTGGTTCATTAGCCCTGTGAATACTTGGTCCTTTGTGTTTGGAGTTTTAAATGGCTTGATCAAAATGAATTTACCATTGTCTCTGACATCTGAATAGTATTCATGTGCTGATGGATTACCTGAGCAGATTTTAATCTCTAACCTACCTAGGCTTTCAGAAAACTGATGTAGGAATCCATTTTTCTCTTTGTGTGGATCATGAAACTCAAAAAATGTAGATAGGGACAATAAGCAAGAAAGATCAAAAAGGGTTTCAGGCAGCTACCTGCCACTTTGTCTAAATCTGGAAGTGCAATCAGTCGCTGCTGCTTAGCCTTAGAGCTTCTGAAAGCATGTGGGTAGGTAATTCTTAAATCACCAGGAAAGTTCTGGTAGGACATAATGAGAGAGATTTGCATTTATAAACATCCCCATTGGTGCATAGCTAATAACTTTAAGTTAGGTTGTTTTGTTCATTATTGTATGCTAAAGTTTCTTGACTAGAAAAGAAGGCTGTAGAAATATTTGCTTGTGGGATTCACTGGTAGAATTAGCAGCAGGGAGTAGGTTAGCTGCCTGCATGTACAACAAAACAGGAATATTCTCAAAGTTCTCTGTCTTAAAAGGGTGTCCTTACAACCCCATAGCTCAGATTGTTCAAACCTGAGAACAGAGACCGAGGAGACCGAGTGTTGACTGCAGAATGCCTTCTTTTTGTGGATTTGCAATAACAGTAACAATTCACAGGAGTGTGGCCCGTCCTCTAATATGTGACAGTAAATGGTGAAAGTAAATGGAGTCACAACCATGGGACATAGAAAAGCCATCCTGGAGTCATTACATAGTTGGATGTCTATCCCACCCTTTCATCTGTATCACTTAAGACGCTCCTTTCATTAATCTTGTGAGCATGCTTTGCTTCAATCATCTTTGTTAACAGGTTACTTTCTTGATGAAACAGTTTAGCCCTAGCACCAAGCCTGCCAGAGTTCAAGGAGAGTTTGGATGGTGATCTAAGTCACACAGTGTGATTATTGAGGATGTCCTATCCAGGAGCAGGAATTGGACTCGATAATTCTGTGGAACCATTCCAACTCAGAGTATGCTATGAATACTATGAATCTATGACCAAGGGCAAAACTGTTTTGATCACTTTTTTTTTGCAAACATATCTAAATTTTAGCACAAGAGCATATTTTCATGTACATTATTGTGTTATAAATGTGGTTTGACTTGACAAAAATATGTGAAGATGCACTTGCCAAAAATACCCACCCAACATAAGAAAATTTGGACTTGGATTTTGGTATGTATTTTGACTCACAGCGATCCTCAGCTTTGAATGTATCATATCTAGTGTGCTGGTTTCAGCTGGGGTAGAGTTAATTTCCTTCACTGGCACGTAGCTGGCATTGGGCTGCATTTTGGATTTTAACATAGGGTTGATAATACAGAGATGTTTTTGTTATTGCAGAGCAGGTCTTGCACAGAGCCAAGGCCTTTTTCTGCTTTTGGTGCTGCCACGCTGGTGAAGGAACTGGGGGTGCCTGGGAGGTTAGGAGGAGACAGAGCCAGGACAGGTGACCCCAACTGACCAAAGGGATATTCCAGACCATACAGCATCATGTCAGTATATAAACTGGGGGGAAGAAGGAGGAAGGGGGGACATTTAGAGTGATGCCATTTGTCTTCCCAGCTCATCATCGTGCACGAAAAGGCCCTGCTTTACTGGAGGTTGCTGAAGACTTGCCTGCTCATCATGGGAAGCAGTGAATTAATTCCTTGTTTTCTTTGCTTGTGTGTGTGGCTTTTGCTTTCCTTGTTAAATTGTCTTTATCTCATCCCATGAGTTTTCTGTGTTTCATCCTTTCCATTCTCTCCCTGATGCCCTTTCTGGGTAGTAAGCAAGATGCTGTGGGGGGCTTGCCTTCTGGCTGGGGTTAAACCATGACACCTAGTTTTGTCCAAACACCATTAGTTGAATTACTTTACATAAAAGCACAAAGAAGTGAATTTGGAGAGATAAGTGTGGCTGTGCTCTAACAATTGTAAAAATGACATAGCAAAACCTGAAAATTTCCATTGTGGTTTTTGCAAAAAATATGATTTAAATTCAAACTCCCCATTTTGTTAGTAGCTGGGAAAATATAAATACAGTGTAGTTGGTGAGATAAGGAAGAATGCTACAATTTTGTCTCAAAAATAGTACTTAAACTGAATGTTCCCCAGCCAAATTGGAAAGCATGAGTAATGTATATAAGTTTTAACATTTTTTAATGTAGCCAGTCTGACAAAAAGTAATATGCAGCTTGATCTCAAGACTGGAAAAGCTGCGGACAAGAATAGGAAATTTAAACCAGTTTTTCAAAGAGATGTGTGCATGTAGGCAAACTCAAAAAATCTTAACATGTATCATATGTGGTATCAAAACTCTTCCCTCCCTTCACCCCACACAGAAAAGCGTGTGTGCTTTACGTTTTATTTATTTATTTATTTTATTAAAATGAAAGCTCTGCAGCACTGAGTCTATTATCAGAATGAATGGATTCAATCTCTGTTCAATGGTGTGTTCAAAATGAAAGCAACATCGTTAAATGTCAAAGACGCCATCGGAACATTCTGCTCGTTACCCGGGTGCAGCAGGCGCAGTCTCCGCGGGGCTCCCTCGCCCGCCATTCCCGGCGGGAAGGCGGCGCTGGCGGTGCCCAGCAGCGGGCGCGGCCCCGTCCAGGGACAAGCTCGGGGGTCGCCGCTGACCTGCGCCCGTCAGGGGGAAGGCTGGGATCCCGCTGGATGGCTATTTAAACGCGGATTCTGTCCCGGCCATCAGCTCCCTGAGCCTTTCTTTTCCCTCGTCAATCGGCGCAATGAGGGAATGAATGCAAGGGCCTGCTAGCAGAGCGAGAGTGCTGACTTGCAGCCCTGTAACCATATTCAACAAGGGAATGTTCTGAACTTCGTCTCCTGGAAGTCTCCTGTTACATGCCCGGAGCTATTACCCACTAAAGGACTTCACATTTTTGAATACTTAAAACTGAAAGAAACAGATTTGGGAGAAACTACATAAATCCATTATTGCAGCAGGAATATCTTTCTGCTTCAGGCAGGGAAGATAAATTGCCACCAAAGTGATACAAAGTTGGTTTGATTATTTCATTGGATCAAATATATCATGCTGTCTTGAAATCTCTTTGCTTTTAAGTCAAAATTAAAGAATTTTACCATAACCATATTAGACACTATAATTTGCATATTTTTCATCTCAAAAGAGACTTTTGAAGTTATGTAATTCTTAAGTATTTAATTGTTCTTCACATCATTGAAATATCAAATTATATCCAGAAAGAGAGAGGATTCTCTTGCAAGATAGGACTGACTGACTCTATCTGACAAGAACAGAATTCTTGTGTCTGGGAAAGAAACAGCATTAAGAAAGTAACTCAAAGAGCACCAGCTCTTATTTTGTTCAACACTGGGATTTGAGCATTCTTTCTGTTTGGAACTAAGAATGCCAGTATTTTGTGCTTGCACAAAAAAACAGTCAGTGGGTTAAATAGTAATTTGTTCTGTAAGATCACAATGGTAACATTCTTGCTCAAAAAAGGGTGAAAGCCTGTTTCTGCATGGATTTCTTTTGCATGGCTTATCAGTGACATCTTGATTTACTTGCAAATGCAGATGAAATAATGGCATAGCCTGGGGCTATAGAAACATTTGTAAATTAAATTCTTCCTACTAAGATTTTCCAAGAACAGGTTTAGGTTTGTTTTAACTATGGAGGATTAAGAAAAAACAAAAAATCCTAAACCAACAGGAAAGTTCATGAAATCCTCACTGCTTTCTAGATTAATTTTTTTCAGCTTAATTGTTCTCTTTCTACCTAATTTTACTTTATGCAGGTCTGATACAACCCAGCAGTCAGAAACTGTAGCTGTTTTGTTTGCAGTTAATTCAGCTCTTTCTCGACATTTTGCCAGTGATGTTATGGATGAGATCATAAATTTTGGTTCCAGGAACTAAGTGAGGTGCAGGTACCAAGAAGATGTTATCTGATGCCAGCGTGTGAGGAAGAGTTAAATCTTTTTGACAATTCAATGGTTCCCTTTGGGTTTGCACAAATGGCACCTGTTGTTGAAGTCAATAGAGCTTACAATTTAATTTCATCTGCCTGCAAACAATCTCACTCATTAGGGGGTGAAATGATGATAGAATTCACTGAGGCATGCAGTTTCACTTTCTACAGGGCACTACGTAAGTACAGTCATCATTTTCAGTGAAGGGAGGCACAATTATCTTGGAAACTGATTGTAAAGTAGAAGAAAGGAAGAAATATCTGGGAAAAACATAATAAAAATTCAGTCTCACTACATTTTTCTGCTGATGCCAATTTGCAATCTAATTATTATATTTAACATGTTATGGAAATATAGAAATCGGGGGGGGGAAGGACTAATAATATATTTTCCTATATATTTCAAAATGAGCTCACCAGTTTTGGACAACAGGTACATGTAATAAATATCTCAGTGGGGATCAGGGGTTAATTCACCTCAAATTTAATTTATTTGCATTGAAAATACTTGCTCTTACTTGCTGCAGCTCTTTACATGAATTAACCGGCCAGATAATGTGTTTCTTATCTTTTAGTGCAAAGTGTGTGAACTTAACAGCATATTAAGGTAATGGGGCCCAACATTCCCTACCTCACATTAAATTGACCGACTTTCAATTGGCATCCCAGAATGCTTTACATCCTGCTAGGACTAACTGATCAATTTGTCAATGTGCCTCGAATCCTTTTGTGTCAGGCGGCTGTATGTCAGCTGCTTGCTCAAATGTTTGGCTGTAGCAAAATCTGAGTCATTCTCCTGCAGTCAGAATCATTGTGATGTAGGACAGGTCATGCCCACCCCACATTTACCTACCTGGAGAAGGTGTCACCCATTGCGAAGGTTCAATGAGGTTCAACAAGGCCAGGGCTGGGTCCTGCCCTTGGGTCACAACAACCCCAGGCAGTGCCACAGGCTGGGGCAGAGTGGCTGCAAAGCTGCCCACAGGAAAAGGACCTGGGGGTGCTGGTGACAGCAGCTGAACATGAGCCAGCAGAGCCCAGGTGGCCAAACAGGCCAATGGCATCCTGGCCTGTTCCAGCAATAGTGTGGCCAGCAGGAGCAGGGCAGGGATTGTCCCCCTGTACTGGGCACTGGGGAGGCCACAGCTCAAATCCTGTGTTCAGTTTTGGGCCCCTCACTGTAAGAAAGACACTGAGGTGTTGGAGTGTGTCCAGAGAACGACAACAAAGCTGGTGAAGGGTCTGCAACATAAATCCTATGAGGAGTGGCAGAGAGAGCTTGGGACTGTTTAGCCTGGAGAAAAGTAGATTCAGGGAGTACCTTGTCACAGTCTACAACTGCTTGAGAGGAGGTTGTAGCCGTGTGGGACGTCAGTTCCTTCTCCCAGAAAACTAGTGATAGTACAAGAGGAAATGGCCTCAAATTGCATCAGGGGAAGTTTAGATTTGAGATTAGAGAAAATTTCTTCACTGAAAGACTGGTAAAGCATTGCAACAGACTACCCCACGGAACTGGTGGAGACCATTCCTGGAGTGTTAAAAAAGCTAGTAAATGTGTCAATTCATGATTTGGTTTAGTGGGTATAACAGTATTAGGTCAAAGGTTGGACTTGATAATCTTGGTATTTTCCAACCTTAATGATTCTATGATTAAGGTAATGCTCTATAAGGATTTAACAGAAAAGAGACACCTGTGAAACTATCACTGAAGAAGTCAGGTAATATGGTCAAACTCCAGCTGCAATCCCAGTCAAAAACAAGAAGCTGAAATCAGTGTAGAAGTAGTTCAGGAGAACTATGGGTCCTTTTGGCAGAGATTGTGTTACCTACCTTTGTCTTTCCAGTAAATGAGCAGGTATTTTCCTTGGATGCCATTCTTCAGCTGCCTTTTTCAGGACCCTGAAAAAGACAGAGCTTTTGTTTGAGGACCTAACTCAGCCTCTTCATAAAAATGCAGAAGTCTGACTTTGTCTTTGGGGATCCTGGTGGGAGGAGGTGGAAACACCCACAATGACCCAGATTTCTTCCCTAAGTCACTTTTATTCTAAGCAAGAAACAGAATGTGATTAAACTGTGTTCACTTCAGTTGGGTTTGGCAGCAAAGTACACAATCCAGCTAGAAGTTTTTCCAATGGCTTTCTCTAACCTGTTTATTCAAAAAGCAGTTGCAATAAAGGAAGGAGATGTTTCTGAGGGTATTTGATTACATGGCCTGTGGTCATCTGTGTATCATGAATCATAGAATGGTTTGGGTTGGAAGGGACCTTAGAGATCATCTAGTTCTAATCCAGCTGCTGTGGAGAGGGACACATTCCACTAGACCAGGTTTCTCAGAGCTTCACTGAACTCCATCTCTCTTTCGTTTCTCATTTCCATCACTTTCCTGTTATTAATAATATTGCTAGCCTCTTCTTTGCCAGTGTACCTGCTTTATTCCGTGTGTTCCAGAAAACAACCTTGTTTTTTTATCTCTCATCCCCTTCCTTTGGCAATAACAGATCTCACAGTGTGAATATGCTTGTGGCATCATTTGAAACCTAGCCATCACCACAAACAGTTGCTGCTTTCACTGCTTTATGGCCTGCTTGAGTTACAGATGTTTTACCATTATAGATCACATCCATGCATTTCCACAGCCTAACAATCTACTTGAATTCATGGGATTTAATAAAATAAAAACATTATCTGCATTTTCTCAAGAAGTATTTTGCTGACTTGTTTGTATACATATTATTCTAGGTCAAGACCATTAAAGTTCTAAATTCTTATGTAGAATTATAAATTTCTAATTGATATCACATGTATCTACAGTTATGGTGAGTGACATATCACTTCCACATTGCTGAAAATCAGAATAAAACTAAGACATACAAAAATTTTTAGGTGTTCTTACCATCAAGACCTCAACTCAGCCTTATGTCAAGTTATAACTTCCCAGGTGATATGTTGCATAGGTGGCTATCTAGTGGAAACTTCCCAGTGTATTTGGAAGAAAGAGTGTGGACATGGATGCCTGAGAAAGGCTGAGATATATAAATAAGTCAGTATGGGCTAGCTGGTGAATTTATATTGTTTGCAGAGCAGAGATTTAACGAAGAGGCAAAAGCCCTGTTGCAGCTCTACCATGTCTGCCTTCCGCCTGAGTCTCCATGGAAAAGGTTTCAGACCAGTTCCACAATATTCTCTTGATATCAGCTCCACGAATAATTCTAAGAAAGAAATCTATTTCTCTGCAGGAGATAAGAACCTAGCTTGACAGCATCAAAATCTTTCTGTTTTGTCTCTTGTCCTGTTCCACTATTTTCTTCTCTGTTCATCGTCACCTCCCAGGTGACAATATGAATACAAATCTCAAAGTGAATACAAATCTAAATGATTTATTTTTACTTCCTTAAAGAGTCTTATCACCTCTAAGGAATTATTCCATATGAAGACTACTGTAATATGCTGGGTCTGGCTGGGATGGCATTAATTTTCCTCACAGCAGCCTGAGTGGTGCTGTGTTTTGGATTTGTGACTAAACCAATGTTGATAACACACCAGTATCTTGGCAAGTGCTCAGCAGTTCTTGTACAGCATTAGTTTCTCTTTTTCCCATTCTGCCCTCACAGAGTAGGCTGAAGGTGGTCAAGAAGTTGGATGGGAACACAGCCAGGATATCTCAATGAAACTGACAAGAGGCTTACTCCGATGTATATATCATGTTTAAAATAAAAACAGAGAAGAGGGTTTCTCTGGGGAGAGAGAGACTGTCCAGAGACTGGCTGGACATTGGCCAACTTGTGGGAGGTGGTGAATGACAGCCTCTACATCTCTCTTTTTTTTTTGTTTATTTTTTTCTTCCTTTTTACTAAACTGCCTCTATCATAACCCATGAATATCCTCGTTTTTGCTCTTGCTTTTCCTCTCCTGTACCCTCAGAGATGTAAGGGGAGTGATCTGTGCGGTGCTTAGCTACTGGCCAGAGTCAATCTGCCACTCATACTGTGCTCTCAAGCAATGACTGCATATTTTCTATTTTTGTGATATATTTCCATTTTTGTGATGTATTTCCAAGTTCCCACATTTCAATGTTACAAGTCTCCCTAAGGCTCTGCTGTCTTCCACTGCTATGGCATGTGGCCAAACATCTGTCCAGCTGCTGACCAACTCTCCTACCTAAACAGGACAAGAAGAGAAATAGGATGAAAAATCTCGTGGGTTGAGATAAAATCAAGGAAATAATTTACCAGCTTCTGTCATAGACAAAACAGGCTTGACGTAGGGAAGATTGATTTGATTTATAGCCAGTTAACATATGTTGCGGTGCATGTTTATTTTATTTTATTCAGTTTATTGTTATAATGGTTTGTTCCTATGTAACCTTGTTTTCCCCAGTTGGTTTGTCTGCAAGTTGTATCCACCCCTGAAACCACCTTGTTTGGTGTTCCCCGCCCCCTGTCTATCATTGTAAATTCTGCCCCTTGTTCCAGTCCCTTCTTTGTCCATCATTGTAACCCTGCCCATCATTGTAATCCTGCCCCTTGTTCCAGCACCTTCCTTGTCAGTCTTACCCTGGGCCAATCCCCAGTTGTTCCACCCCTTTGGAAGTCCCCTATTTCTCGACTCCCCATTGGCTCATGTGACCTTTTCTCCTTCCCCTGCTCCCCTCATTGACTGTAACCCTGTAAGACCCTGCCCTCCATTCCTCCCCTAAGGATTCCCTATTGGTCAATTGTTCGTACCCACCCCCTGATCTGCCCCCATATTTAATCCCGAGCACAACAGCGCTCACGGCTTTCTGTCCCTGAACTCTCCAGTTTCAATAAATTCTTTGGAATTTCAGGAGCTGAGGACCTCTCTTGCCTCCTTTACCCAATCCTAGATGTTAAAGAGCCACTAGCTCTAAAGGTTCTGCCTCCAGGAAATCTTACTCTAGGGCAGTTCCCCACACCTGACACAGCACCAGTATGCTGCCAAAGAGCTAGCCTGGACTCTGGTGGGCTGTGTCAAACATAGGTTTAGACAGTGAAAACCAAAGGCATCTTCCCAGGCTCAGCTCCAATCCATTGCCAGCTTGTCTCTTCCAATGCTGAGCAGTGCAGAAGGATGGGGAATGGGAGTTGTGGTTGGTCCAAACCGTTCCTTTCTACCACTCCTGCCTCCTGACACCTCCTTTGCTTCAATATGCGTCTCTTCTCAGGCTGTGGTCATAGTTTAAACCCAGTTCTGTGTTGGCCGTCCGTGGACAATGGGGAAATACCTGCAACACCATGCAACACCTCCTTCTCTGTTCTGAATGTTTCCTCCTCTGTTTCTCACTCCTTTTTTTCCCCTCCTCTACTGACTGTCTCGCACTTTTGCCCTCTCTTGAGTTTCCTTCTCAGAGGAGCCACCATCTCTGTCTGTGGTGGATTTGTTGGAGCCACATGAAATCATGTGTTTCCAGTATGTGGCAGCTCCAACCTCTCCTCACACAAGTTGCCTCTGCACCCCCTGGGCATATGCACCCTACACAGATATGAAGGAGACACATCTCACATCTACACACTGGGAAAGGAGTCTTTGACCATGGCCTTTAGAAATAGAATGTAAATTTAACTTGTTCATTAATTTGTACCCAAGTTATAGCTGCTGTAGGTATTACAACTATCATGAAAATTTGTTATGTTATTATCACACTGTGTTCTCCCAAAATAGGATAGGCATTTTCATTTGCTTTCAATTTTCTTTAGGACAGAACCTACAGCAAATGAAAAAACCCAAGTTTCTGGCATTTTGGGTCGTAGACCGGGCCTTCTTTTACATGCTAGTTATGTAAGTAGAAGCCTGTGTTTCTTTTTAAATTTACAATATATCATTTAGGGGCATAAGTATTAAGTAAATAAAGTTAGCTATTGAAACAGTTTACCAACATTAGTACTGAATTATCCTAACTGGAAATTTTTTCATTAGAATTGGTTGTTTGTAACAGACATGCTTCAGCTTGTACAATAATTAATTTTGTGCTGTGTGTTATTTAAAATAGATCAACACTGTTCCCTTTTGTCTCCAGTCTATGAAAATTCAGGGAAAGCTTGACTCCTGTGAATGCTTATACCTTTTGTTTTGTTTTGTTTTGCTTTGCTTCATGGAAGAAGACAGCAAGAGAGAGCTTTTATTCCAGAACTGCTATATTGCTGTAATACTCTGGAGGATCTTCCTGGCTGGTAAGAAGCATAAATACCTCAGAGACCGTCTTGGCTTGGTTTCCTGAATTCAATAAAGCAATGTTGGGCAATTGGATTTATTACTTTTGTATCTATGCTTTAGCATGAAACTTGCTATAAAATTCTGCACAAGAGTGTTTTAAAAAACAATACTCAAAAATAATGCTCTAGACAATTTTTCTTTAGCTGTGAACAAGTCTACTGTCAAGCATATCAAAGTCCCTACAGAAATGAAGAACAACATGTTGAAGCTTAGACTTCAGGACACATAAATGAAAGGACAGCACACAGAAGTGAAAGTCGGGAGTAGATTTTACTGCAAAGATTACCTTGGATTAATTTTCTTTAAATTTTTCTATCCCTTGTTTTAGATTAGGAAGAAAAAAAGAAATAAGAGTTCATGTAAGAATAGGTACAAATAGCTTTGGAATCATTGTGCTGACGCTGTCCACCTTAACCACTCCGATCTGATCCACCCAGCTAGCTTCTGAGGTGGCAGTGGCGTCAAGAGTGGCACTCTCCCTGGAACTTCCAAGATCCGGGGAGAGGGTAAGGCACAAGCCTTGTCAGTAGAGTCAGTGTCCAGGAGAAGTAAAGAGGCCGGAGAGTCCTTTCAAGGTTCCAGGATTTTATTGGAGAGAAGGGTAGGGAGTAACAGGATCAGGGGTAGGATACCAAGAAAGGCAGCGAACATGGCTGTGCAGCAACCTAAATAGGGGCCCTCCCTTCTGGGAGGGTACAACTCAAAAGCCGATAGGAGAAACTGGGGGGTGTTACAACGGGAGGGATTTGGGACAAGGAGCCAATAACGAGGAACGGGGGTGGATCACAACTTTTAACAGCGAATCGGGTAACAAACAACGACGAACTGACATTGAACTTTCTAGAACAAGGGGCGTGGCCAGGAAGGACTAACAACCGGGAGGGTAGAGTCTAGGATAATTGACAAGGACAGGTTTGGGCTAATGGACAGGAATGAGGGCGGGAAGGGGTGGTCCAAACCAACTCAACAGGGGATTACATAGGGCAAAACCATTTTAACAAACACACAGAACAAATTCATAATATCAAAAAACAACAAACCACAACATTGTGCTTTTAAAAGCAGCCTACTGTCTTAATCCCACTTCTGCCCTGGTATGTTTTCATCCTAAGGTGATTGCTGACATGTATGGAAGACAACTTTCTGACACAGCTGTTGAGTGAACCAACTAGGGAAGGCATCCCATTGTGAACAAAGAAGGATGTGTAGGTGATGTGATGGTTGGAAGCTGTCTTAGGCATGGGAATAATGGAATGTTAGAGTTTTTGATTTTCGGAGTAGTACGAAGGCAGATCAGCAGAACTGTTGCCTTGGACTTCCAGATGGCAGTGTAGGGGACTGGTGGTCAGAGTCCATTGGGAAGCAGTTCTGAAGAGCAAAAGTGTCCAGGAATGTTGGAGCTTTTTCAAGAAGGAAATCCTAGAGGTGCATGAGCAGGCCATCCCCATGTGCTGAAAGACATGATAGTGGGAAAGAAGGCCAGCCTGTCTGAAAAGAGAGCTTTGACTGGAACTCAGGTTAAAAAGGAGAGTTTATGACCTTGGGAAGAAGAGGCATGCAACTCAGTGGAACTCCAAGGATGTTGTGAGGTTATGCAGAGAAAAAATTAGTAGGGCCAAAGTCCAACGAGAATTTTATCTGGTTATGCCATAAAACATCATTAAAAATATTTCTATAAACACATTAGCACGAAAAAGGACACTATCCATTCCTTTTTGGATACTGTGTGGAAGTGTAGTGTCAAAAGATGAGGAAATAGTTGAGGTACCTAATGCCTTCTTTGCCTCAGTCTTTAATAACAAGACCAGTGTTGTTCTGTGAGGACCCAGGCCCCTGAGCTGGAACAAAGGGATGGGGAGGAGAATGAAGCTCCCATAATCCAAGAGGAAATGGTCAGCAACTTTCTATACCACTTAGACACACACAAAGTATATGGGGGTCAGACGAGACTCCTCCAGGGGCACTGAGGAAGCTGCTGGAAGTGCTCACTGAGCCACTTTGCACTCTTTACCAGAAGTCCTGTCTAACTTGGGAGGTCCCAGTGACTGGTGGTTGGCAAATTTGATGTCAATCCACAGGATGAGTCAGAAGGAGAACCAGGGGAACTACATGCCTCTGTTTGGAGCAGATCACCCTAAGTGACATCACATGACAACTGGGGGATCAGGCCCTGCCAGCAGGGATTTTATGACCACTGTCTGCGGCCACACAAAACCAGGCCAGCTGGGGGATATGTGGCATAAATATAGAGAGACAGGAATGATGGAGTTGCCGCAAAACAAAGAACTTTTAATGTAAAAATAACAAGCGTAGAAACGGCATGGTACAAAGGCAACCTCCAAAGACTCAGGAGTGTGGCAAACTCAGTAAACAGGGTATCTGAGGGCAAAGGTCCAATCACAAAAGTGAACTAGGAGCATGCCCTTGAAAGTGACGGGTTCTGAACCAACTCAGAGCAAGAACCAGAAACACTACCTAATATAGAATGACCACATTAACATGCTACCTCACATGGCCTCAGGCCAAAGCCTCTTGCATCTGCAGGTAAAGCCAGCTCCCTGTCCACCTCACAAATTTCCATGGGGTTTGTGAAAGGCTGACGCCGTTGTTTGACCAACCTGATCTCCATCTATGACAAGATGAGCTGATTAGTGAATAAGGATATGGATGTTGTCTACCTGTAATTCAGTATTGACTTTGACGCCATTTTCCACATGTGGGCTGAAGAAACTGGCAGCGCACGAATGTAAAGGGTGTGCTGTTCACTGGGTAAAAGCCTGTCTGTATGGCCAGGCCCAAAGAGTAGTGGTGGATGAAGTTGCATCCAGCTGGCACACAGTCACCCGTGGTGTTCCCCAGGGTTCAGTACTGGGGCCTTTATTGATCATCAGTACCTTTATTGATGATATGTATGAAGAGATCGAGCGTATCCTCAGTCAGTTTGCAGATGA
>VWZS01009818.1:0-26576 GCA_013397075.1 Rhabdornis inornatus
TTCCCCATTTCTCTATTTCACTGTCCCCAGCCTCAGCAGAAGGGAGGTTGATGCCATCGCTGGCTGCTCTAATGAAGCCAATTAGTGCGCACGAGGTGTCTGAAGAGGCCCCACGGGGCTCTCTGCGGGCTGTCCCTGGGGCTCCCCCCCCGCCGTCTGCTATTGGGGTCACCTTTAATCTCCAGTCCCTTCCGAGCTTGGCAAGGCTGGACTGGCAGGGTGGGTTCCCTATGGGGCAAAAGGGCCCCTTTTTGAAGAATGGGGAGGAAGGGCAAGAGAATATGGGGGGTGGCACCTGTAGGTGCCCATCCAAGCTCGGTCCATGCAACCCAACTCCCCGCAGCCGCCTCCCTCCTGCTGTAACGTGGCTCCTGGGGAAGCGCCGCTGGGACTCGGATTCGACCCGAGGCTGCTGCAGGCACAGAGCAGAGCCCGGAGCCCTGAGCGGCCACAGCCCCCGCTGCTGCTCCTGTCCCCCGGCGGGACCCTCCTGCCTCCCTCTGCGAGCGCCGGGGGTTTTACAGCCGCTCCCGCAGCATCCTGCTCCCCTCCCCGCCTGCGCATCCCTGCGGCACCGGCGGCTTCCCAGGGCGCATCCCTGTGCCTGATCAGTGCCCAGTGAGATTCCCAGAACCCGGGTGTTCAGTCTGGCCTGCGCTGGCAGCTTCGCTGGGGTGGCGTGGGAGTGTGAAATACCAAAGTGGGTCCCCACATTGTCCCTGCAATGCTGCAGGAAAGGGGGTCCCCCCCTGAGTGTCATAGACATGCACCCCTGAGCCCAAACATGAGCCTGGATAGCTCAGTTGGGAGAGCATCAGACTTTTAATCTGAGGGTCCAGGGTTCAAGCCCCTGTTCAGGCGGTGGCTTTATCCTTTAGGATCATGAAAGGGAGCATGTGGGCAGGAGCAGCATCCCCTCCTGCTGCAGGGTCCGCAGGGGGCACCCCCCTCCTTCTTTTCCTATCACCAACTTCCCAAGCTGTTCAGAGCTGGCTCCATCCCACCTGAGACCCCCACAGCATTGCTCCGTTCTTCCAACCACTCATTACTCAAGGCAGATGTCATGTTGGATGATGAGGGCATACAAGGGAGCTATCGAGGTACACCTAAAGGAGGGAGAAGGAGGATGGATAGAAGAGGAACAGCAGAGCTGGAGGGAAGGAAGTCCAGGCTGGGTTTGAAACTGGGGGCTCATGGGTAGCTCCAGGCTGAGAGTGGGGAAAGCTATTGGGGGTACCCTGGGGCTGAGTGTGATTAACTCTCATGGGGATGTGCAGCACCCTCCACCTGCCTTCTAGCATGCCCAGACCCTCTCTCACCTTTGGGTGTTCATCACCCCTGTCCTTACACCTGTCTGTGGCTGCCTTGAGCTCCATTGTGGGCCCCTGCCCACCCCAGCTCAGGTGGATGCTCCCTTAAAGCCACCCCTGCTACCAGGGAAGCCATCCCTGGCCCCCTGACTTGGGGGGACAGTGATGTTTTTGCAACGACACTGCACCCGCATCAACCCACGAGCTTATTTTATTGTCCTGACAAACTTTGCTTCCCAGCGGCTCCGATCCTTCCACGCGCATGTGCCACGGCTCAGGCCGAGCTCCGGCCCACGCCTCCGTCGTCATTCATTTCTTGCCAGCAAGAAAACAAAGAGATAATAAATAGGAAGCTTATTTGCAGGGAGGGCCCAGGGGATGGCCTGGGGTCACGGGCCAGGCTGTGCCTGGCCCCGGCCAGGGCTGGTGGGGGGGCTGCAGGCAGGACAGCCCAGCCTCAGGCCATGCACACTGTGGGGCTGGGGCACTGGGGGGTCTGGGGGGATATAGCAATCTCTATTTAATTACATTAAAATAGACTATTTAAAAAAATTATTTCTAGTAGTTAAAAAAGTGTCATGGTCCATCCCATTCCAGCAGGGTCATGGAACTGTCCTAGAGGTTTGGGGACACACTGGCCAGTGTGGGGATGGACCCCAGGCTGCTTCACCCTGGGCCTGTCCGGGGGATGGTCTGTCACAGCAGGTTCCAGGGATGGGTGCTGGCAGGGTGGCCACCACGGGTGACAAAGCAGGGCACTGTGCCACCCACTAGCCCCACAGCCACCACAGACCAAAGGCAGGGGAGCGGGCACCCTCCCAGACCCCACAGCAGGGCCAGTCCCAGGGCCTTAAATGACATGGCAGCAATTGAACTGCCCCAGTGATAGGAGGCTCTCCTTGGAGCCCGGCCGGAGCTTGAAGGCCAGGGCTTTCTCGCAGAGCGGGAACTGCAGGAGCCTGTCCCGCAGGCTGCCCCCCTTGCTCTTGCCCGGGTCCAGCTTGATCACACTCTCTGCACCCCCTTCAGGGCCCGAACTCTCCACCGACTGCTGGGCCGGGCTGATCTGTTCCCCCTGCCCTGGGGACGTGTCTGCAGGACTTGGGAACGTGGCAGGAGTTGTCTCTGCCCCCAGTACCTGGGGAACTCCAGCCAAGCTGCTCTGGGGTGACAGGACGGCTCCCCTTTCCTTGGGGAACTGTGCTGAGGAGCCCCCAGGCTCTGTGTCCTCCTCCCTCCGTGGAGGCTCAGCTCCATTTCCCCGCAGCACCAGGGGCCCCCGGCCCCCACTCACTCCCTTTCCAGCCCAGGCCACCCCCGAGCGCCCACCCCGGCTCCCCAGCTCAACCCCTGGCCCCCAGACCTCCCCGCGGCCAGGCGGGCGGTGGGCGCGCAGGAAGGCTCGCATCTGCTCCTGGTTCAGCGAGCTGCTCTTCCTCTCCATTGCGCTGGGCCTCTCCTCCTCCTCCTCGTCCTCCTCTTCCTCCTCACAAATCTGCTGCAGGGCCGGGGTGCTCTTGGTGATGGTGGTGTCAACGGCAGGGACCTTCAGCAGGGTCCCGGTGGGTTGCCGGCCGCCAATGTCCCCTCCAGGGGGCAGCCGGGACCCCCCGGCGAGGCCGCCTGTCTCCGTGAAGGGCAGGAGGCTGCCGGCACTGCCCACAGAGCCAAACGTGTCTGACAAGTTGGGCCTGAGGAAGGGGAGAGAGGTGTCAGTAGCCAGCTGGACATCACAAGGGCTGTGACAAGGAAAAGCACAGGGGACCGGCCAAGACCCTGCACTAGGGACCCAGGATGGTGGGGAGGGTGACACAGGATGGGGGGCAGCAGGAGGGCTCACCTGCTCTGTACCTCCTTGGCCAGGTTGTAGACAAGACTGAGGCGGTGGCCCTGCTTCTCCTGCTTCTCCCGCAGCATCCTCTCCGCCAGCAGGAAATACGTGGCCGTGATGTGGTTGTAGCGGTCGGCTTCCAGTGCCCTGTGTGGGACCAAGGGACTTGCATCAGCACACAAGGAATATGCTTGGAGGGACCCCAAGAGCCCTTCACTGGGGCTCCCACCCCCCCATCCCATCACTCACTCCTGGATGGTGTCCCGATCCGCGATGTTCCCACACATCATGGCCTGGAGGATGATCTCGTGCTCCTCCTCAGACACGCGCTTGTGGGAAGTGAGGGGCAGCAGGGAGCGGCTGGCAGGGGACGGGTCCACCCCTTGCAGCCACGTGTGGCCCTCGATCTGCTCCAGGGACGCTCGTTGCTTTGGGTCCCGCTGCAGCATCCTGGAGATGAGACTGAGGGAAAAGGAGTGACGTTGCAGCCCTGCAGCACTATGCGAACCCCAAAGTAAGCAGCTTTGCCCGCTCTTTCCACCTCAGCTCCCAGGCATCTGCCAGAGCTGGGGCACCCACCCCGGGGGCAGCAGTTGGGGTCTGGGGGTACAGTGAGGGGGTGGTGCTCACTCAGCGCACTGTGCCGAGACGTGGGGAGGGATGGTGTAGCGGCAGTCCATGATCATGGTGAGGGTCTCGCTGTCGTTGGCCTCCTGGAAGGGGGGGTGGCCACACACCAGCATGTAGAGGATGACTCCCAGGCTCCAGATGTCTGCAAGAAGCAGCAGCAGCAGTTCAGGTTGCACTCACCATGGCCAAGGAGATTCCCCACCCCAGTGATCCTGGGAGGGGCTGCCCCACCCCCAGTGCTGCTCCAGTAGAGACCAGTGCTCACTGGCATGCTCCTTGGAGGTAATAGCTCCCAGACCTTGCCCCACGACAGGGGGACCATACTCCCACCAAGGCAGGGAAGCACCTTCCCATCCCCACATCCGACCAGGGACTTCAAAGCAGTTGAGGTGTTATCACCTTGTCCAAGCAGGGACAGAAAGGCCAGCCCTGAGCTCTGCCCCTCTCCCTGCTCCCCCCGGTCATACACCCACCTACAGCACTGTTCCATATCATTCCTCAGCTTCCTAATTCCCAAACCCCACCACAACCATCCTGGAACTGGGCTGTGCTTTAGGAGATATTACTGCAACTGGAGAGTGACATAACACTGATCTGAGCTCTCCAGCTGCATGGGGATCAGCTGGAGCAGGATTCCTGTCCTGGGGACAGGGATGGAGCCAGAAGCATCTTCACTGGCTCCTCCTGCCCAGAACACAAAATTCCTGCAGATGTGTGGGTTTAGGATGCTGAGCACGCCCTGAGGCGCTCCGTTAATACCTTCAGCTGCTTAAGTCAAGTGTTTGAAAATTTCTCATCTGCGTCGGTTTTCTCCCTTCACTTCCCTTTGCAGCGCCACCAGCTTATTTTTCTACCGCCTCCATAAGCTATCCCTGTTCTCAACTCAGGATCCGCCTTTCCCTGAGCCAACACTGGGCTTTTGCCTTTAAGGGCTCGTGTTTTGCTTTGCTAAATCCTCCTGCCCTAATTCCAGCCAGCCAGCCAGCTTGGATACTGCTTCCCTCCCACGTCCCCTCTGTCACAGCAGAGCCTCTTGGAGCCCCCAGCCCAGCTCCCTGTGCCCTAGGACAGTCTCCCCCGACCCCTGCACCCTGGCCAGGGCAGGAAGAGCACTGGGAGCCATGGGGAGGAAGTGGTTTTCAGGGCGGGGATGGAGCAAAGGAAACTTTCAGAGCTCCTCCGCCCAAACAGCAGCATCCCGAGCAGATTTCCTTCCGGCCTCACCCCGCCAAATAACCACCAGCGCCAGATTGCTGGCAGCTGTATCCTCACACTGCTTCTCCTGGCGGCTGCCACACCAGGCTCACAGCCTGCTTGGGCTTTTTCCTCTCTCCAGCAACCACCACTCTAGGGGATCTTTGTGGATGCCGGGATGGTCTCTGCAAGGAAGACCCTGCTGTGCCAGGCAGGGCTGCACCCAAAGGACAGGCTTACCCCTTGCAGGGACAGCAGTGCCACCATGTGCTCCTAGTGTAAGGGGCCAAGTGGGAGGTGGTACCCAGCTGGCAGGACCATGCTCCAGGCAAGGGACAGGAGGGAGGCAGGGCCCCAGGGTACCCACAGCCCTTACCAACAGCTGGGGCATCGTACTCATCCCCAAGCAGGATCTCTGGTGCTGAGTAGGCCAGGGAGCCACAGCTGGTAGTGAGCATCTTGCCAGGCTGGAAGCGGTTGCTGAAGCCAAAGTCGGTGAGTTTGACCACCCCTTGCTCCTGGAAGAAGACCACATTCTCGGGCTTGAGGTCACGGTGCACTACATGGAGCTTGTGGCAATAGGAGATGGCATGGACGATCTGGGCAAAGTAGTGCTTGGCCCGCGGCTCAGCCAGGCCGCCCTCGTGCCGCATGATGTGGTCAAACATGTCCCCACCATCACCCAGCTCCAGGATGAGGTAGAGCTTGGCATGGGTGTCAATGACCTCGTAGAGGCGCACCACGTTGGGGTGCTGCACCAGCTTCATGCAGCGCACCTCCTGCAGGAGCTGCCCCGCCGCCTCCCCTGCCAGCTTGCTCTTGTCGATCACCTTCACAGCCACGCGCTGCCCAGTGAAGACGTGCCGGGCCAGCTTCACCACTGCAAAGTGGCCCTTGCCCAGCGTGCGCTCCAGGTCGTACAGCCCCGCGATCTTGCCCTCGCCGCAGCCCTGTGCCCCGGCCATGGCAGTGTCGTCAGGTGGGGACAGGCATCAGGCACTGTGGGATGGAGGAGATGCTGAGGAATGTGGGGTGAGGGACAGAGTGCTCCCAAATACCAGGACCACTGACACCAGCACTGCCAGGACATCAGGTCCCCAGCAGCCCGGGCATCCCTGACACTCCAGCTCCCAGTCCCCATTCCAGAACCTAGACCCCCTTCTGTATTTCCATCTCCAGTTCCAAGTACTCTGGAGATCTCGATACTTCCATCTTCTGAGTATTCTAGGGCACCCCATAATACCCATATCCAGGTCCCCAGCATCTTCAGCACTCCAACACCCCCCTTTCAGTTCCCAGCATCCTGGACATCCCTCTACTTCTCAGCACCCCAGGACATCCTGATACCCTCTCCTCCAGATGTCCAGAACTGCAGCAGTCAGGGCACCCCAATACTCCTGCCTCCAGTCCCTCATCACCCTGAGCAGCCCCATACCCCTTCTCCGCTGGTTTCCAGCAGCCTGAGCACTCCATACCCCTACCTCCAAATCGCCAGCACCCATGTCACCCCATACTTGCAGACCCCAGCATCCTGGGCACCCCAATAAGGCCAACCTCCAGGTATTCGGCATCCTGGCTACCCCAATATGCTCCCCTCCACTACCCAGCACCTCTGGGCACCCTCACATCTCCATCTCCAGTTCCCAGCACTCCGGGCCACCCCCATAACGCCAACCTTCATGTCTCCAGCACCCCTGTCACTCCCGTATCCCCATCTCCAATCCCCAACATCCATGCGACCCCCATGTCTTCACCTCCAGACCTCAGCACCCTGGCTACCCCCATGCTCCCCCTCCAGCGCCCCGGGCACCCCGATACCCACCCCAGTCCCTGTCACCCGGTGCACCCCGGCCGAGCCGCACTCACCGGGGCGCGGAGCTGCGACCGCCGGGGCTGCGGTGCCCGGGCGCGCCCGCCCCGCTGACGTCAGGGCGGCTCCGGGATCGCGCCTTAAAGGGCCCGTCCCGGTGGGGCTGAGGCTGGGGCCATGCTCATCGCGCCTCCTGAGAGGCACTCTCCGGGTACTGCTGCCTCCGGCAGCTCCCGCGGCCCGGCTCGTTACTGCCTGTTTGGGGTAGCGCGGACTCGGTTGGCCTTAGCGGTAACAAGGGCTGGTGATGAGCTAAATGAGCCTGCCTGGATGCTTCCAGGACAAGAGGGAGAGACCCCAGCCCGGGCTTGTCTCCGGAGGGTCCCGCCGTTGGGAGCTCCTGCCCGGGATGCCCGCTCACGGGCATCTCTGCTGTGCCACTGACCCACTCCATCGCCCGCTCCCACCCTCGCTGGAGCCTGAACCACTGAGCCGGGAGCGCAGCTCTGGCCCCCCTTTCCCCCTCGCTTTAAGCCGTCTTTTCCTGGAAGCGGCCCGGCGAGCGGCCGGCCGCCTCATTTAGCTCGTTACTGGCCATCGGGATGCGCACAAAGCAGATGTTGCTCCTGCAGATTAAAAAGCTCTCAGCGCGGCCGCCCTCGTTCCCGCTAATGCCTTCCCAGAAGTCCTGGCCCGCGGCCCCGCCGGCTGCAAACAGGCCCTAATGAGCTGTGCTGAGGGCTCCGTGCGGGGGCTGGTGTCAGCGGGGACCGGGGCAGCACGGACTGCGGACCCGGAGTCCCCAGAGCTGAGGAATGGAGGAGCTGGGGCTGGATGGGACACTGGGCGCCCACCTGGGCCTTGGGAATGGAAAGGGCTGCCAAGCCTGCCTCTCACCCAAGATGAGTCTGTCCAGGCACGTGGGGTGCAGGAGGCATCCAGGTGCTGCGGCAGGGGATCCTGACTGGGTGCTGTGCATTGGAGGACCCAGATGGGTGGTGTTTCCAGCAGCCACTCGCAGCTAAAGAAAATGACAAGGCAGATGAGCTCCTCACTGGTCCTGTGCCTGCTCAGCCTGTCCCTCAAATGCAGCAGGAATCAGATCATGCCGACAAGGGATGCAGGAGCAGAGGAAGCCTGCAAAGAGCCCCAGAGGTGGTGCTGCAGCCAGGAGCAGTGGCTCATACTCTGCTGGAGAGCCTGAGGGATTCCTCCTGCTCTAGGAACAACCTAGTGAGGGCAGAGCCTGGGCTGTCAGCCTCCGCTGCTGGGTATGGCAGAGCCTGCTGAACCCCTCCTGTTATGTCTCATTCCCCCAATTCCTTGCGGGGCTGAAGCCACTCAAGGCCACAAGTGTTCCCCAAAGGAGCCTGGCTCTGGGCAGATGCAGGTTTTCCAAATGAGACATGAGTAAGAGATGCAGTTAGCACAAGTGGAAGCTTGTAGAATCTGCAGATGGTATGTGGTCAGGAGCTGGAGGACTTCTGGAGGCTCTGCACTCTGAGTAGATGCTTGCCATGAGATACAGATAGGAAACATTCCCCTTGAAAACCAGTCAAGCTTGGCATGGTTTTGGTGAGGAGACTGTAGCCCTGTTATTTCTGTATTTCGGAGCTAGGAGATGTCCTCAGACTGCAGCCTTGGTGCTGGAAAGGGAAGTCGGCTGCAAGGACAGTGGGGATCACTTCCAAGAAACCTGGGAGTTTGGAGCTAACAGGGATCTGTTCCTTCCTGCATCTGTGCAAGGCACAAAGCAGGAGCCCCCCCTCGCATGCATCACCCCACTGGCTGCCTCTCTATCTAGACAAAGGCCGTTTTCCAGAGACTCCCACCTACCTGATAGTTAGTGAAGTCATGTGGCTGCAGCACTTAATTAATAAAAAGCTGATATAAATCCCAGTAAACATGTGGGGAGGAGGACACAGACAGAGAGCGGTAGCGGTGCTTCCAGCAGGCTCAGGAGCAGCGGACAGCAATCCCCTCTCTGCTCGGAGAGGTCAGTGCTTACCACGGGAAGGGACTTGGGAGTCTGTGGGATAGGATGCCCATGGCTGTGGGGCTCCCCACAGTGCCAAAGGGTCTCTCCCAGCAAAGAGCTGGGTGGTTTTGTGGGGTGGGGAGATGAGGAGTGGCCAGCATTGGGTTGCTGGAGCCAGGTTTGGAACCCCAAGGTGCCCAAGCAGCAGGCACAGGGTTTCCCAGGATCTGGCTGACAGCAGCAACTGGGTTACCACCTCTTGGCCCCTTTCCTTTTGCTCCCTAAGAGCTCACCTACTTTTTAGAGCCTTCAGGCCCCCAAAGCCCACAGCCCAACCCTCAGCCATGTGTGCTGTGGTCCATCTCCCTGCCCAGCACTCAGATTCTAGTGGCACTTCCAGGCTCAGAGCCTGGCAGAAGCCCTGTCAGGTGTTTTGGCTACACATTGTGCACCTCAATGGTCTGGTGGCTGCTGTGTCTGGGGCAGAAAAACCTGAACTGCTGCAAAAAGATCAAATCTCAGTCCATTCTCTGCTGGTCACCCCTTTCTGTGGGGAGATCATGAATCTGCTCACATGTGGAGTGCCCCACAGCATATGAGAGACCTTTGGGGGGCTCTTGCTCCCATGTGTCTGTGGGCAGAAGAAAAGGCTCTCAAATCAAGGGAACAAACAGCTGGGAGTGGTAGCTGCGCTGGCAGAGGCTGCCCCTCACTGACACGGAACTTCTCGGGGTGGCAGGGGTGATGGCAGCGGAGGGGACAGGCCAGGCTGCCAGCATGTGGGCTGATGCTGGCCAGGCTCCTCTGCACAGGTTGTCCCCCAGGACCATGCTGAACGTGCTGCTGCTGTGCTGTGGGCTGCTGCAGGGGATCCAAGCTGTCCTGGATCTCAGGACTGCTGACCTCAGCTGTGGCCACCTGCAGAAGGCGAGCGGTGGGCTGGAGCGGGTGGACAGAGCCCGCCACACCAGCCTGCAGCGGAAAGTCAAGGAAGTGTCAGCAGAACCAGCAGGTGAGTTCTGTGCCTGCCTGCTCCTCACTGCCCCCCACCAGCTGCTTGCTGGAAAACCCTGGGCCTCAAAACTCAACTGGTGATCCACACCCAGAGTTAGGGGATCTCCTCAAAGCAGCAGTTTCTCCTGGCCCTGGCTAGTGACAGGAGTCTGGCAACCCACAGGGATTGGGGTCCTTTTTTTTGTGAGGACACATGAGCCAAGGGAGAAGAATCAGAGCTGATCCTCCAGCAGCCTCCTTGTCCAGTCTCTCTGTATCTTGCAGGAGCTCTCCCAAGGCTGGGGTTTGAGCAGATGGCCCTGGGGGTCCAAGAAGCTGATGGTGACCTTGTGCAGAGAAACAGCCTGCTGGAACCACAGGTATGGCTCCCTGAGCTTTCTTACAGACACCCCTAAGAGTGGGGTGGCCTCAGGTCACTGCAGGCTTCTCTGTGTCCCTCAGGCCGGGGGGGGTTGGAGCCTAGCACAGAGCTGCCTGGAACGAGACTATCTGTCCATCACCTGAGGAGCTGGGATGAGCTGAGGCTGCTCAGACCTGCAAGGGGCTCCAGCACTCAAAGGAGAGTGGTCCAAGCCTGTGCTCCTGTAATCCATTTAATTAACCTCAAGTGCAGCCAAGGAAGCCTCTGCAGAGCAGGAGCTAGCTGGGAAGTGCCCTGTGTTGCCTGGCTCAGCCCCTGGTGCCTCTGTTTGGGCAGAAGGCACAGCACCATTTGCTAAAGTCCAGGCTGTGCTTCAAAATAAATGTGTGCAGAAAGGCCTTGAGAGACTGTGGATGAGGCAGCAATGCCTGCACAGAGTCCACAGGGCTCAGCAGTGATTTCCAACAGATAACAGAGCCCAGGGTTGAACACAACAGAAGCCTCTGCTGCTGGCAACACCAGGTTTCAACAGCCACTCTTGGCTCTCTCCCATGCAGTTCTTTATTGCTGTCACAGTGGTCCAGGACCAGCTCTTCCCCTCCTCTTCCTCCTCTCTCCCCTTCAGGCATCATCCACAGAACTGCAAGCTGAGGGCCGTGAGGAGCGCTCCCCCCGCCGTTGTGTCCGTCTCCTGGAGTCCTGCCTCGGCCACCAGATCCCCTGCTGTGACCCCTGTGCCACCTGCTACTGCCGCTTCTTCAATGCCTTTTGCTACTGCAGGAAAATCAGCACCAACTTCCCCTGCGGCAAGAACTAGCGCCCGCCAGGCTGCCAGCTCCTTGCTCCTGTGTGTGCCTACTCCTCTGCAGCTCCAATAAAGCAGCCCTTTGCAAAAGCCACTGCAGAGTGGGAATGGTGTGATGTATCTGCTTGGGCTCTCAGGGGAGAGGGGGTGGCAGCAAGGTGAGGGTGGCCTGTGCACAGCTGGGCACAGTGTCCACACAGCCAACACATCCACGTCAAAACAGACGTGCCTCTCCTGGCTACATAAGTGGTGTTTCAACAGCAGGGGTACCCCAGGTGATGTTCTGGCTATGTTGCTGTTACCCACAAAATCGGGTTTATTCCTTAGTGTGCACCGAGCTGATAACGACACACCTCAGAGAGACAGTGATTGTTTATTTCAGAGCTGCTCCAGCCTGGGTGCTCAGTGTTATTCCACAAATCCAGCACACCCCACCAGATTTTCTGTGCCATTATTTACACAGAGAAGTTCAGGGTTAGCAATTTCCTGAGCGCAGCTCCACTATTAAGATTGGCTAATAATTTCCATAGAAATCACAGAACTCCAGCTAACTTCTCCTCATGCTCATGGGAAGGGTCTTCACCTGGTCAGGGTCTTTTTGACCAGCAGGTGTGATTTTTCGTGTTACAATGAAGAGCTCAGCTCTAGGATACGTGGACCTCGAGTATTTCACCAGGTTAACAATGTAGATGTAGACGTACATCACCATCTTGAGTTATTACATCATTATAGCTTGTTCCAGGATGTTATTGAGTGAGGAGGGTGCTGGCTGCTGCCTGTTCCACTGATTAGGTCTCCCTTCTTCCTGATGAGGTCTTACATCAAAGAACATCCTGCCTTAAGATAACCTTAACATATCCCACATTTTGCAATACCTCTACATCAAGCAAAAAAAATTTTTTTTTTAACAGAGCCGCTCCTGGAAAAGCCCTTTAACTGGCTGGGTATTTCCTGACTAGAAGTGGTGTCTCGGCAGTAAGCGACAATGCGAGCTTTACTTGCCTATCCTTCTTCTGCCTGTATCTCATGGTGGCTTAGGTGTAGCGAAGGGGAGCCCCGCGCTCGGCGCTGGGCAGCCGGAGCACGGTCACGAACCTACGGCCGCCGCCATCGCCTTAGGCCGCTCCCGCCCCGCAATGGCTGCCGGGAAGGGCCGCGGCCACGTGATCCGCCACCAGTCACGTGAGGCGGCGGGCGGTAGTAGCGCTGGCGTCTCGTCGCTGCCGCCATGTCGTGTTTCCCGGAGCTCTATTTTAACGTGGATAACGGGTATCTGGAAGGGCTGGTGCGTGGCTTTAAAGCGGGGGTACTCCGGCAAGGCGACTACGTGAACCTGGTGCAGTGCGAGAGCCTGGAGGGTGAGTAGCGGTGGAGGCCTGAGGCAAGCGCGAACAGCCCCTCCCCGCCATCCTGAGGGGGATGTCCGGGCTGAGGGGAGATGGTGGGGGGGCTGTGGGAAGGCGAGCGGCTGCCTGGCAGTGGGGAAAAGAGCCGATAGCGGCGTTTATGAGACGCTGTTCCCTCTTCACCCCACGGCTGAGGAGGCAGTCGCTGTCCCGTCCTGTCCCCCCACCCCGCCTCAGCTGACTCAGTTTCCCGGTCAGGCCGGCCGTGTGATAGCAGCAGCTGATACAGTGCTGTGAGGGAACTGGGGTTCCTTGAGATCGCCTTGTAGCTGTGCCCTGTGCCCTGCGAGTTTTGGGAGCCTGGTGGGTTTTGACAGGCATTGCTGGTGAGTCGTGTTTGTGCCTTCACTCCCTGAAGGGTAGGAAGCCTTTTAAAGGCCTGGAATAAGGTTGTTGGTATAATCTAAGATCCCATATCCATGATTAGTTTTTAAGGAGATCAGGTCACCTAGGAAAGTACCTGCTGTTGTTGAAGGATCGCTAGTGGAAAAAAATCTAGTGCACATCTTAATAAACTCACCAGTGAATTGCTTGTTGTCTGTGATCTTGAGATCTCTTTAGAGACTAATTCTGATTTCCAGCCATCATTTTTTTTCTAGGTCAGTGTGTACAAACTTGCAGAACTGTGAGGATTTTTTTTTTATTTTTTTTTTTTACAATGAGGGTGGGAATCACTGGCACAGGTTGTCTAGAGAGGTGGTGGATGCCCCATTCTTGAAAACATTCAAAGCCAGCTTGAATGGAGCTCCAAACAACCTGGTCCAGTTGAAGATATCCCTGCTCATTGCAGGCTGTTGGCCTAAATGGCCTTTGAAGGTCCCTTCCAACCCAAACTATTCTGCAGTTCTGTGATCACCTGTGGTCAGCTCATCATCCTAATTAGTTGGTGCTAAATTTTTGCTGTGATTGGTGGCCTGCTTAGCAGTTTTCACTCTTTGGTGTATAGAAGCTGGGTCACAAATCACAAAGATTAAAACCAGGCCTGTCTTGAAATAAACTAGAAACACATGTATCTAGAGATGTTGATTGTTTTGTTCAGTGGAGCTATTTATTGGATCATTCTTTCTTCTAAAAAAATTAGTTAAGCATCAGTTTTATCTAGACAATCATTGCTGAGTGGTTAATTGACAGTTTAGATGAATCCCTGGCCAGCTGAACACTGGATGCAAGTTACCTGGAGCTGCTCACTCCAGGTAACAAGAGAATGGGAACTGAGTGCTGTGTTGTGCCCTGGTCTCTACCTTAAAAATTCCCAGTACATTTTTACTTAGGACAGAAGCTCATCTTCTGCTTTTCTTATTTTTGCAGCTCTTTTCTTGCAGCAGTCACTCTCATTCCTGCTCTGGAGCCCAGGGCCGGAAAGAGAGCAGTGGGAATGACTTCTGCTCTCTTGGTAGTCACAAGTCTCAGCATGCCCTGAACTGTGTCTTTTTCACCTTTCCTGCAGATAAGTTCCTCTTTGGAGTCCTTCTGTATTTGGAGCTTCTCTTTTCTCTCAGTTTCTGAACCAAGCTGCTTAAACCTAGTTCTCCCTTGGAGTGGTGTTGGCTGCATTTGGAATGAGTCACACTGGAGTTCCCGTGTGTTTGTCATGGTATTGTTGCTGTTCTGTCCCCAACAGCTCTCTGGTGGTGGCTGCTGCTGTGCTCTTGGTCACGCTTCATTCAGAACCTGAAGGCTCTTCTGAATTCACTGCCACTGTTGTTCCTCCTGCACTTGGCTTGCCGTGCCTCTGCTTAGCATGTTTTTGAAGAGGAATTTTTCTTCAAAGGAGTATTGTTCTTTATTACTTACATAGACGTCTGATCAAACAATTTTTCTTCTTTCCTTTTAGTGCTGATTTTCCCATTTCAGTACTTGTTTTCTGTGCTCCACAGACTTTTAACGTGTTTCTTTCTCTCCCAGATGCTTGTCTGCGCTAAATTCAGGCAGTGGCTAATGTATTAGCAGCCAAAATAAGTACTGGGGCATAAATTACTGATTCATTCATCTCTAGTCTCTGTTTTGTGTTTGCTGCTGCCTCTCATGTGTCTGGCTCTGCAGTTAGTCCCAGTCCTGGAGCGAGTGATTGCCTTGGCCATAGAGAAAGCCTGAAGGACCAAGTCTTCTGGGTCTGGCTCTGGGAATTGGGTGTCTGGCTGCTTGGAGGACCTTGTGCTTCCAGGTCTGAAGTGCTGCTCTATCTGATGTGCCCAGATCAGTGTGGAAGCATAAAGGGATTGACTTGTCTGCTTCAGGACGTAGGCTGGCAGTTTAGTGCTGCTGGAAGGGAGGAAATCATGCTTTTCTGCATGATCCCCTGTTGTCTCTGCTTGTCTGATCACAAGATAACCTCATCCAAGCTCTCCCTTGTTGATTCAGAAACAGAGAGCCAAATGGGCTGTCTGTGGTCAGGCAGGCTCCTGAGCTGGCCTTAAGAAGTGCAGAAAAACATGTCCAGGATTGAGGGGATGTGTGTAAGAACTGTTTTGGCTTAAGCTTTCTCTTAAACCCTTTAGCAATAACACGTTTAATCCCTTCTTTCAGCTCCAAAAGTCCTGGTATTCTGGTTGTTTCTCAGCCCAGGTCCTGTGCAGTACATATGAGCTGGGAGCGTTTGGAACCTGCCTGGCGGTTGCTGTTGTATCCAGTTCCTGCTTCTGACACAAGGTGTCAGTGAAGGACCTGGAGCTGCTTTCCTCTGCTCCAGTGCTGTGAATATGGATCTGTGCTTGAGTGGAACTGTTTGTGGCAACCAAACTTAGGAGTCACCCAGATTTCTACTGTCAAAAGATTGGTGAGTTGTCTGCAGCTCCTCAAGCTGTGGTGGCCTATCAGAGGTCTGATATTCTGTCAGGAGAATGAAAAGCTGTTGATGCAGTTGAGCAGTGGTGATGCTTTTAAACAGCAGAGTTCAGTCTAGGACTGGAATGTAGGTTATCAACTGGCTTTACTGTTGGTCTGTGAAGCTCTCTTCTGCAAAAAGCATGTGGAGCCCAAGAAGTGCACAAAAACATCTTGAACCAGGAGTGTCTTCATCCTTAGGTCAATGTTCATGAGCCTCCTAGTGCTACTACTTCTTCTTGCTTCCACAGCAACAGTGTAGAAAACTGCTTTCTTTCTGACCTGCCAGTGTTGTAGAGGTGCTTGGTGGGTGAAATCCAGCAGCAGGATATGTCACCTTCTAGCTGGGTAATGAGGCTGAGGAGTGGCACAGAGTTGGCTCAGGCTTGTGGGCCTCTTTTGGGAAAGGCCTTCCAGAGGCTCTGCATCTCAGCAGCACCACCCTGTAGGTGCTTTTGCCTCTGTCTGTGCAGTTGGCACAGCTGGGAACTGGGGTGCCATGGAAACAGTGGTGTGCACTTGGGGGAATGGGATCTGTCCACGGAGTTTGTCTTCTGTACACCAGGCTGCGTGCAGTGTGTGCTTTTGTTTTCATTGTCACAAGGATCTTTTTTCTCCCTTGCAGACTGTGATTACTTTGAGGTGTTCAGGACATTTCCTTTCACTGAGAAAAGAGCAGGGGAAGCTGTGCTACCCATCTCTTTTCCATTTTATCATGGTGGTCCTGGAATTTAGGCCCCAAGAAGGCTGGAGCTGGGCTTCTCTTTCAGCATAACCATGTGGGCAGCATGTCCTGTCTTGTATAGGGGTGTTGCAGAGCTCCAGACTGACTTCAGAAGTGTTTTTGGTGGAGCTCATGGTATTCTCCTGTGTGAAGGGGAAGCAGCATAGATCCTTTCCTGTGCAGCTCTTTTAGTGTATTACCAAGCAACGAGAGGCCGCTTGATGGTCCCGAGGTGTGGCCATGCTTGGATCCATCCTGTGCTCTGAGAGTGCTTCAATCTGAACTTGGAGGGTGTTGAAGCCAGGCCTTAATGTGGTGGGGACCTTTCATCGTCATTCACACTATTACGATTGGAGCCCTGCGTGCTGGGACTGTGCAGCAGGAGTGGCTCCTGGCACCAAGAGCTTTCTCCTGCCAGAGGAGGCAGAGTCTACAGGCAAGGTGAGACCTGAGGAGAGTACAGACCATTCCTGTCTTCTGAATGCTGACTTCTTGTGCAGCAGCAGAACAGTGGTCAAAATGCTGTCCTGCTAATCTTGGTGCTTTGTCCTGCATCCTGTATGGGTGTAACCACTGGCTGTGGTTGTTTCATCAACTGTCCTGTTAAAACAAGCTCCAGGAAAATATAATTTATTGGAAGAATTATGGCAGTTCCATAGCCTGCTAGATCATGGTGGCAAACAAACACTGTGGTCACAGGCTTCCTGCAGGGTTCAGCAGAGACTCTTTGCTGTTTGTTCTGGCCTCCTTTACCAGGCAGAGACCTGCTTCATAGCTTCTCCTAACTAAACTTCAGGCAGCAGCTGAGGTCAGCTTCTGAGTACTGGTGCAGCTTCAGCCCTTGTTTGGGTCCTGCCCCTTGTTAGATGATGATGGTGTCTGGGTTTTCTGGCAGATATCGCTGCTCGGCAGCCTGTCATTGCTTTCATCTTGTTTTTCCTCAGCTGTCGGCTCCTGCAGCATGAGACTGTTTTCTGCCCTGTTTGTTTTAGTTTCTGAGTGATTTGTTCCCTCTCCCTTAACCCCTGAACTAGGTGCTGGGCTGATGTCCTGTGCTGGACTTCTGAGGTTACAGAGTGACTTAGAGCACTCTGCTTTTGGAGGGGGTAAAAAGCTTATTGGGGATGCAGGCAGATGAGGAGGTTACCTTACCTTTTGGACAGATTAGGAAGGGGCTGCCTAGTTGAGGGGCTGCTCATGGAACATGACCTGGCTGTGCTGGGTTTGAAGCTCTGGGTGGAGTGAGTTCAGTCTCAGGAAGGGATGGGCTAGAAACACAGGCTGCCCTTTGGTGCTGTGGGCATCTCAAACTGATGAAAGTCATAGGTGAGATGGAGGAAAGAGCCAAAGATGATGCTTCTTTGTTTCTAACTATGGTTCAGATGAATCTGCTGCCTGACAACAGAGAAGAGGTAGCACGTCACTGGTGGTGGTGTGCAACCACAGGAAAGGTCTTAAATTCTGCAGGGAACAAAGAGTCTCTGAGTTGTTCTTGAGTGAGATTTCAGAGAATCAGCTTCAGGAGTGTCTGAGGTGGCTATAAACAGACCAAACAAATAGCAACAAGGCAAATGGTAATGACTGCAGTCTCCTGGAGGGAGATGTGGGCGATGTAGCTCATCTGCAGATTGCTGTGTAATCCCTCGGTTGCTTTACTGCCTCTAGGCTGGGAGATGGCAAATGATATTTTAATTTTTTATATAGGCAGTGGTGGCTCCAGGTGCTTTGGAGGAAGATGTCAGGGTTACTGCAGGTAATTTTTGTGAAAACATCAGTTCAGCTCAGAAGTTGCGGAAGCTGATTCTGTGCCTGTGCGTGAGAAGATGGATCAGTCCTTGCCTGGAAGTGCTAGAGCCCTTAACTTGATTCAGAGCTCTGCAATGCAGTTACAGCAGGAAAGAAGGAAGGTTTGAAAGTCTGAGCTGATAGGGCCATGGATCACTCTGTCTGAGCAGGGCTTACAAGAGAGGCTTTGACTGACAGATGTCTCACAGACTAATGACTTGGTTCCTTGTTATGTCAAAGCAAACTTGCAGGAGAGGATAATTGCATTAGTGTGGATATAAAGTCTCTTGTGAAGATGTCATCTGAAATGTAAAGGTGTTGGCACAGCAGTGTGTTGAATTAAGCTCTCTTTCTGTTTGTGGCTCATGTACAGGCAGCTGCATGAAAACCAGAGGCCCTGATCTGAGAGTTGATAGGAGGTGGCTGTAAGTACATGTCATGGTAATCCCAGGCACTGCCCTACCATTCTGACAAATGGTTGTGTTCTTGCACGAGACAGCTCTCTGAGAGCAGTGACCTGGCCATAATTTCCTAGACTTTGCGGGGGAGGAGAGAGAACAAAAGTATTGTGGTCATTCAAGTGCTCCCTTGCCAAATGCTGGCTCAGTCTGTTACATAAAGACTGTGAACTGCTTGGAAAAATGCCAAAACAGGCAAATATGTATCTTAAAATCAATCGCTGAGTTGAGGCTCTGTGCTGTTGTTTGTGGGTATCTGGAGGAGCTCATCAGGCGGGGCTGGGCTCTAGGTGCAGATCTCCCTCCTTTTCAGCAGCAGCTGGGGGAGAGGCACGGGAAAAGCCTTGCAGCCAGTGTCTTATCAACATGCAGCGTGTGGGATCTCTGGCAGCTGCCCCTGCCACGGTGCTGCTCTTGCAACTCTGGCTCAGTCTAAGCTTGTGTTAGGAACCTGAGCTTTTGGAGAGCATGGGGCTTGCTCAGCAGTGTGTCCATTTATTAGTCACCATGCTACTGGGACAGCTCTTCTGGCAGCAGATTTATGAAACCACGGGATTAGTTTGCTCTCATCTGAGGAGCTTGACATGTGAATAGTCCTATTAAAAGCTCCCAAACCCTCTAGGCTGAAGCTTGGTGACTAGCCCAGCAGCTGGAGGAGGACAAGCTAGTGTAAAGCACTGATACACTGTGGGATGCACTGAGTCAGGGTTCGTAAATCTGGTCCAGTTTTTGGAAAATATGTGCAATTTTGTCTGCTTGGATGCTAAGAGATTCAGAAAAGTTTAGTTCTGCAGTTTGTGGCTGGCCTTCCTTGTAAAAATGAATTCCAAGTGTTATATAAACTTGGCCCTTATTCCAGTTGCAACATAATATGCTGGCGCTTGTGCTGTGGAGTTGGGGGCACAACCCCTTCATGGAGCAGGGCAAAATGTTCCGGCCAAGCAGCTCGTGGGAGCTTGCTCAGAGCTGTTAGAGAGCCTGCAAGGCACAATGTGCAGCCTGTGTGCCTCTGGTCTAGATGCAATGCAGCTCTGACTTCCTGGAAATACAAAACTTCTTTTTGTGTCAGTGAGTCTGTAGCATCAAGTGACATGATAGTAGAGCAGCTGCTTGCAACCTCAAAAGTGGAGTTTCAGGTTGTGATGACACCAAAACAAACCAATAGTATTGGACTGGAGGAAACACGCTTTGGCAGCTTCCCTACTGAAGGCAGATCTGGGAGGATATGCAATAGCTGCTTCCTCTCCAAGGTCCTGTATGCTGCAAAACAACATCACATGCCTTTTTGGGCAGGCTTAGCTTCCCAAAGCTTCCTCTTAGCTTAGAGGTCTGCACAGCTACTGGAAACTGCAAGTAGGAGGTGTATGAATGCAACTGCTGTAGTTCTTTGTGCCTTCCCTTGCAATTTGATTTTATGGGTATAATACTCTTACCAGGACCTTTTCTCTCATATTCATTGAACATATTAATTGATCTATTTTGTTCCTTGTTTTCTCCAGCTTCTGCTAAAAGCAAACTAGTAAAGTTCTGATCTGTCAGGAACTTAACTTCTACTCAGAAGCCAAAGTTCATAATTCAAGAGCTTTAAAGAGTGGGACAAAATCTCATTAAGATGTAGTTGAGGTAGATTTCCCATCTAACTTTGCTTTTAGAAATGAAGCAATTGCTTGAACCGATGAGTCAGAACCCTGCGCACACACAGTGCTGCCTAAGAGCTGGGCTTTTTGAAGACTTTAGGAAGTGATTACTATCAATAATAATCCTGTGCAGGCTGTGTGGAGGTGAGGGACATTCCGAGTTCTGGCATGATCTGGTGTTTGACTCTGTGGCAAGATTTGTGTTACAGACTTGACTGAGTTACCCAAGCAATGTCTTCTCCCTTGCAAGTGTGAGCATAAGTTGACCATGATTCGGTAGAATAAACCACAGCTGTTTAGCTGCAGATTACACTGGGGAACAGAGATCTAGGTTAGATCTCTGCTTTGCTTCAGCCTCGATGTGTGTAGTTGGATGGGGAGCTCTCTTTGCTGCATCCAGCATTCATAGAATTATTGGATGGTTTGGGTTGGAAGGGACCTTAAAGACCATGTTGTTCCAAACCTCCTTCCATGGGCAGGGACACCTTCCACTAGACCAGATTGCTCCAAACCCTGTTCAATCTGGCCTTGAAAAATTCTGGGGAGGGCGCATCCACAACTTCTCTGGACAACCTGTGCCAGTGCCTCACCACTGTCCCAGGGAAGAATGTCTTCCTAACATCCAATCTAAACTTAGCCTCTTTCAGTTTGAAGCCCTTACCCACTGTCCTGTCATTCTATGCCCTTGTTAAAAGCACCTCTCCAGTTCTCCTATAACCCCTTCAGGTACTGAAAGGCTGCAATAAGGTCTTCCTAGAGGATTTTCTTCTCTGAACAATTCCAATCCTCTCAGCCTTTCCTCGTAGGACAGATGCTCTGTGTCTCTGATTATCTTTGTAGCCTCTTCTGGACCTTTTTCCAACAGTTCCTGTGCTGAGTACCCCAGAGGTGGATGCAGTGCTGCAGGTGAGATCTCACCAGAGCTGACTAGAGGAGCAGAATCCCTTCCTTTCTACAAGTGCCCCTAAAACTCTCACATAAACCACTGAGAAACTGAGTAGTATTTGAGTCTCTGGCCTTTGTTTTCTTTCCCTATAAACTCCATCTGTTTTGTGCAACACTGAGCGATGGGAGCATTTTTGTAACTACAGAGTTGTGGGTCAAAACCATCTTTGCTAGACCTCCTTGGAAATACCCAGAAGAGCCAGCTGGCTTGGAAGCCATTTGACCCCTGATCCCTCAGGCTGAGAACAGTATCATGCTGCACAAGCTCAGGTAGGAGCCTGAGGAGGAGCTCTCCAGCTTGTGCCCATAGCTGGGTGTAATGTCAAAAGATCAAACTCCTCAAACCAGGCTGAGTGCTTGCTCTGATCTCAGTGCTGTGGATGCTTGTGCAATAATGCTGAGGACTGGTATGGCTCAGTGGAAGGGAAAGGCAGCATCAGTAATGCTGCTTCAGAAAAACCACGCAGAAATGTCTTCTTTTGTTTTCTCTGGACGGTGTGTTCGCATCTGGTTTGACTCAATTCTTCCAGCTCCTCTCCTTACCCCATAAAGGTCTTGGATCCCTGGGAGATTGCTTGCCTAACTGGCCCTCTGAGGTGAAGCTGAAGGGAGATGAACACTGTGTACCAATGCAACTAGTAGAGCTTTGAGGAGTAGGATTGTATGACGTTCCTTAGTTCTGGATTCAGTTTTTCCACAGAGACACTTAAATGCTTTTGGCTTGAACAGGGTTTTTATCTTGACAGAACTCAGCATGTTGTGGTTGCTTGTTGGCCAGGACTGCAGCTTGGTTGGGCACCTGACCTACAAGCAGGGATAACAGAGGAAACAAAGGTTTCCTCTGCTTGAAACTGGAAGAAGGGGAGGACTTCTGAGCATGTTCTTCCATCCTGGGATTGCCTACCCTGTGAGATGGATTTAAATGGCCTTCATCTTCACTAGTCCCTCTCTACCTAATAATGCCTGAATTCTGTTTACCAGCACAATTAGCTGGGCTGCTTTGATAATGTAAGACCAAGATGGTTTATAATTTCTAAGTTGTTCTTTCTGTTTTTGAAAGCTTTACAAATGCCTGCGCATCACTAGTATCTGGGGAGACTTGCTGTGTGTGCAATTAGGTTCTTCATTGTGATTTTTTTCAGAGGAGCCTGCAACCAGAGCCCTTTTGGCTAGAAGGAGTGCTTAAGTTATGTTTTTTTTTTCTCCCCCTAGATTTCTAGCAAGTACCTCCTAGAAAATCAGTAAGCTTCCACCTTGACCTAGCAGAGTGAACAGCTGGCACCAGTGTGTGTGCTCAGTTACACAGATGGTGTCACAGATTTGTCTTTAAGATGAGGCAAGGTTGATATGGTGAAATACTGATCTTTTAATTCATTTGGGTTGTCCATGCTAAAGCTGAGCACATATGTAAGTGTATGACCTAACACATGGGTTTTGTCTAGGTGATCTTTCAGAGAAAGAGAATGCCTAGAGAAGTGCTGAGCAACAGCTTTCTTGGCTATCCTGAAAAAAACCCCCAAGCCCAGCCCAAAACCCTCTAGAGTGGAATTACTATTTCTTTTTCAGACTTGAAACTGCACCTCCAGAGCACAGACTATGGGAACTTCCTGGCCAATGAAGCCTCCCCGCTCACCGTGTCTGTCATTGATGACAAGCTGAAGGAGAAGATGGTGGTGGAGTTCCGTCACATGAGGAACCATGCCTATGAGCCCCTGGCAAGTTTTCTGGACTATATCACGTGAGTACCAGCTGGTCATGAACAGCATTTGAAATGCTGGTGTTCTTCCATACTTGAGAGCTCTCAGACCAGCTTTCTACTCTCAGCCCTGTGCCTGCTGTGTTTTATGCAGCTTCTTGAATGAAATGGGTGTGGTTGCATCTGGAGGTCTCAAAGCAGCAGCATCTATCGCTGTGTTGTTAAAGGCTTCTGTTCCCAGGGAGCATGTGCTCCATAGGCACAGCTGCTTGGCTGCCTTCCGTTGCAGTATTATTCAGTCTCTTAGAGGTACCATTTATCTTTGTCCCTTGTGTTAAATGTTCTTGGTTTTTAAAAACTGTGGTCCTGCTGCGAAACAGGAATGCCATGTATGTGCATTACAACAGCTGTCTTCTAGTTCTGAGCCTTCATCAGGGTTGATGTGATTCTCCTGTCTCACCCCAGGGGCTGTAGGCCTTCCTCTGGCCCATCATAAACTGGTTCAGGGAGTTGAGCTGGCCAGAAATTGAATAACTTTTCCCTTTTGGGGTTAACCTTTGACTGGTTTGTTTTTCTTGGACAGCTCAGTGGGATCCAGAAAATTGCCAGCATTAGGGGAAAGCAGGGCCTGGAATGCACAGCAGGGAAACACAGGACTGCAGCCGCCTCAGCACGTCTCTGTCAGTTGGTGGAAACACATGGGGCTTCCACAGCAGGTTCAGCTGATGTGAAAAGCTTGAAATAGCCCATCAGTCTTGAGGTATCTTCTCCCAGAGGTTTTGTACAACTCCCTGCTTCTCAGTGTGCTCTTGTTTTGTTCAGTAACAAAATGGAAATGTTAGTGACAGAGGGATACTAGTCCTAGCTTGCATCTGAAACATGGAAGTAAAATTGACTTTTTTCCTTTCCTTAGTCTATATTCCCGTAAGCTCTAGTTTGGCTTGCAAACTGCACAGCCAGTGGTCTCCTCTAACCACCGAAAAGATATCTCATGGACAAAAGTGAGTTTCTGGTTCAGTGAATGTGACTTTAACTTGCATTTCTGAGAAGGAGATCATACTCTATTCTCAAGTGGGATAATTGATGTATCACCTCTGGTACAGTGAGCCTGGGCTCATCACAAGCACTCTGGAAAGTGATATTTAATCTTGCATTTGCATCTGTGGCATCTCCTGCATTTGCAAATACTGAGTAAACACCCATCTCTCTGCCACGTGCCTTTGTGTTCACTCCTTTCTGTGTCTGGATGCTAGTGCTATCTCATTTTCTAACCCATTGGCTTGTATCTATTATTTTCTATGTCAGTATGTTAAAGCTGTCTCCTAAGCCTTTCCTGTTTTCTAAGAAATAAGTCCTACTTATAAGCTTGTCAGTAAAATTTCTGGAATTTGGACCCAAATATGGAGCAAAACATTACTAAGCTTCCATTTTGCAGCAGTGTTTGCAATGGATGAAGCAATTCCTAGTTCATCATCTTAGTTATATGGAGCAGTCTCTTCTCTCAAACTTAAGTTAACTCTTAAAACACCTCTTTGCCCATCTTGAATTTTCTTCCAAGACATCAGTGCTGTTTGAACTTGGCAATATCAGGTGGGTGGTCCTCCACTGTTGCTTTCCCTTTGCTATCTTATAGGTTTATGGTAGTGTCTCCATGCAATTATTATAGTAATCACTAATGCTTCTGTCATATCTGTTTAAAGGCAGTAGTTTGGACAGAACAGCTGTATCTTGCAGATTTTAAAACTTTGCTGTTGCCTAACAGTCTGGTTTAAAAACCAGTATATGGAAAACATGAACTGAATGGTCTCAGACCACCCGACTTGGTAGGAAGGCTATGGATGGCCATGGAAATCTAATTCCCTCTTACTTCAGTCCTGTTGATCTTTATCCAGTGTCTACAATCCACCTCGAGTTTTGCAGAAGACCTTAAGCGTCTTGAGTAATCAGGCTGATTGGAACTGTTGGAATCACTATTTAAAACTGGTGTTCTGCCCTCAACTTGATTTTACTTTGATCTTGTTCTGCTTTTGTCATTCTGGTTTTGATGAGCTCTCTACAGCAAAACATGATTCTGTGCAGATAACTCTGTCTCTTGCTACTGCATAATGTCTTTTTGAATTTATTGGTTCTGTTCAGCACAGAATGTTCCTTCCTCAAGTTGTTTTCACTCTTTTCTCTTCCTTTTTACCCATAATATTTGCTTTAATGCCACTGTCTGCAGTGCTGCCTAGAGGAAGGCAAAAGGTGAAGCAGGAAAAAGCTGTTTTCCCATATGGAATGTCTGCACTCTTGTAGAGTCTTTTGTACAAGGAGCTCGGGTGTTCAGTTGAGTTTTGTCATGGTTCTGCTGCACCACTGATGGAGGGGTCTCCTGTGGGTCTGCGCTCATCACATCAGTGGGGTATTGTTGAAGTAGAGAAGGTGTTACCAGCTCTGACTGGCCCAAGGTGGGAGTCACTATCAGGCTATTGGAATCTTTAATAACTTGTAATGACTCTACAGACAGGTTAAAACAGAAGATACAGTGAACCATAAGGAGTTTGGAGAGGGTGCTGCTTTTGCCCAGTGGGTCTTAGTATCTTCTCTTGATAAACCTACTATTTTGGTGACAGGCCTAGTAGAAAAGAGGGTAGACTTGAGCTGCCTTTCAGACTGTGTTCCCTGAAACTCCCCCTTGAGTTGTTGTAGGTCTTGGTTTGGGGCAGGGGACAGAAATTTCAGAGATTTTGTCTGCTGACAGTGTAAAACTTCCCACGTGTGTCCCAAGTAGTTGAAGTGGAGAACAGCTCTGTTTGCAGCTGGTAGCACATACTTATGCCAGTGGTCTTCATCTAGCTCAGGCTTGTATGGAGGCAGCACTGTAAAAATGTTCAACCAAAGGATGTTGGCAGTGCTGGGGATTTTGTGCTTGTGCACCCAGAGGTACTGTCTCTGCCTGCCTGGGGGACACTGGGACAAGCCTTTGCCTCTTGATTTTTCATTCTGGGTGCACACGCAGATAGGGAGTGATTTATCTTTGCCTTTTGAAAATGGCTATTTCCCACTCCATTCTTTCAGGGTAGTTAATGAAACTTGAGCAGGAAATGATAAAGACTGCTCCTGCTAGACAGCTCAAGGCAATTGAGGCACCAGGTGGTCAGAAAAAGAAATTGTGTTCAACTGGATGTGTATCTGTGTGCTAATAGTATACAGGCTGAAGTGAAATAAAAAATAGTAGAAAGATGTGGAAAGTTTGAGCAGGGCTGGCTTCTGCAGGAGGAAAGCTTGAGTTCACGGAGACCTCTTTTGAGTTGTAAACAGATTTTTAACATTGAGTGGGATTGTAGAAGGTGTGTCTGGCTCAAATTGGAAGGAAGTGTTTTGTAGCATGTCCAGTTCAGCTTTGAAACTCACTGCTGCTTGGATGTCTTTGTATGTCTTTTTGGCCTTATTACTCCTGGATAACCTTACGTAAGATGGGCACGTTGGGGCCTGTTAACACTCATAGATAGTGGCCAGGCTGTGCATGGCTGATGCCAGGAGGAGGATCAAGCATTTAAAAACCAGACAAGCTTTCTCCTTCCTGAATGTCCTGCTGAACCTCGAGGTGGTTTTGAGTGGATTATCGGGTGACTGTTGTGCTTGTTTTTTGAGGATGCTCCAGTCTGACCCAGGATACACTGCTGAGATCTGGGGAAATGTCATCTGTAATCCTTATCTCCTCTGGCCCCAGCACCAACCTGCCAGGAGCCATGCCGTTTGTCCCAGGTGGATGATACCACGTCATTTCACTTGCCTCTTTGAAGCAGCCCCTTCGATAAGTGAGGCCAGGGAAAGGAGAAGCAGCAAGAGGGGCAGTGCTGGGGCTCTGGAGGAGAGGGTGCGTGTTCCGTGCCCGGCTCCAGGGAGGGGAGGCCGCGCTGCCGGTTCCTTGCCGGAAGGTGGCACTCCAGCCCCGTGCTTCCTGTCCCCAGGTGCACAGCGAGCGTGGTGAGGATGGTCACCTGGGGAGGTGGGCAGGAGTTAACCTCTATCCTGAGCATAGGAGAAAGGGCAGTGTTTTAAAGCACGGGAACAAAACTGACCCCCGAGCACGGCCAGGCAACAACCCCAAAGAGAGGTCTTTGTTCCTCTAGTCACTTGCTGACGCTGATTTTTTTTCTTTTTTTTTTTTTTTTTTGGCCAGTTGC
>VWZS01009818.1:26606-63899 GCA_013397075.1 Rhabdornis inornatus
GCTCCTCTCCTGGCACTACACTGACTCTTTCCTGGCTCTGGTTCTCTCCAGGAACTCTTCTGTGGCAAGTGTTGTGTTCTTAGTACCAAAATAAGGGAAATCAGCCAACTTCCTCAATTTATTTTTTCAAGTGGTGGCTGTAGCTGGCAGCCTCTGCCATGGCAAGCAGAAAGCTCGACTTGCTGAGCCTGCTGCAGTCTCCATAACACACCTGCTAGCTCTGCATCTTGCCACGCAGCTCCTTGCTGGAAATCTGCTGGTGCTTCCCCGTGTCTTTGAGCCAAGCATAGTAGGTTCTGAGTGATAGGCACAAATTGCCTGTTAACACCTCTGCTTCAACACAAACAATGGACTGTTTGGCTGAGGGAATGCAGTGATATTCTGTAGGGCAGCAACAAACAGGTATTAAGTGTTCTTGAAACAGCAAAAGCCACTTCCTGAATTCAACAAGCACATATTGACTTGTGGGATGGAAGTGGGTTTTAGGTTCTTCTTAGTGATGTGCTGCCTTGCCTTTCTGTACAGGCTTTGTTCTTTGTGTTAGCCTGACACTGTGCCATGGCCTGTCTCTCCTTCCTTCCAGTGTTCCTGTATATGGTTTAGATAGGAGCACCATTGTGATAAAGAATCTTGATTCCAGCCTTCTGTAGCCTGATCAGATTGACAGCTTTAGTATTTTTCCAGTGGCAGGGAAAAGGGTTTAGTGGGTTTTTTAGGTTGGTTTATTTGTTTTTTGTTGTGTGGTGGTTTTTTGTTTGGGGTTTGGTTTTTTCCCCTTCCCTTCTTTGGCACGGTCTCATCCCTGCTCTGGGAAGTCTGGCTTTGCAGCAGACCAGTGTTAGGGCCCTGGCTGACACTGGTCAAGCTGTTGGGCCCCTTGATCCCTCACAGCAAACTGATAGGCAGAGAAGGATTTGGTCCTGTCTTCTGGGGGGGAGCTGCTGGTAACTGCGAACACCGAGTGTGCTGTGGGAGTGAGGGCTAGGGGCAAGCTGGGTCTAAATACATCTTCCAAATCTGTGATCAAACCTGTCATCAGAGGACAGACTAGGTCATCTTTTATCTGTATCTTACCAACCTGCAAAGGCTGGGAACCAGGTTCTTTTTTTGCCCCAAGGATGCAGCTGGGAACTTGGCTTTCAGTGTGTTTTTGTGGTCACAAGATGTGTTTTTGATGAGGCTGCATGTACCTTTTCCCCTTGCTCATGCCTTTTGTTAACTGACACTTTCCTCTGTTACCTTCTCCCTGACCCAGTCCTGCTCTGCCTCTCCCCTGCACTGGATAGATCTAGTTTCTGCTGCACGACTTTGAGTTCAGTTTTAATTTTGCAGCAGTGGTTTTTCTGGAGCCAAATTGTTTCAATTGCTACTTAAGCTGAAGAGCACTAATCCTCTTCTCTGGAGTAGGAAGTTGTCTGTCTTCATTCTAAATGTACTGGAGTGTGCATCCTGGCACAACTATGACTGAATCCTTTTGAAATCCTTTCCTGCAGAAGGAAAAAGCCCTCCAAATATTTTACATTAGGTGTAGTTCATTGGGACAAGCCCAACAGTCTGAAGGATTTCTCCTAATGCTGCTGCATTTAAAATTACACTAAACTATTTCAGTCAGGTTCCTTGGTGGCACTGGGGTTAGGAAGTAAAAATTATGTAGTGGCTGAGGATTCTGCAATAAAAGGTTTAAGAGCCTTTTCTGGCAGAGATTGTTTTGGCAAAGGAGCACAGGTTTCTGACAAACAGCTTCCCTGTTTGCAGGGAGTGCAAAGTTGAACTGATAAGGCAAGTTCTTGGAGGGATTATGCAATATTCAAAATAAGAGGGCACATAGTTAATGGTTTGGAAATGATCAGACTTGTGTCCTCTGGATGGTGGCATCAGAGCTGCATCTGCTGACCTGCATTCTCAAAGGATGCTGATCTCATACTGGTTTCCCAAAACCAGTGTCTGTGATTGTGGACTGGGTTGCGTGGTGGTGACTGTGGGAGTCATGGTGTGACTGCAGATGCCCTCATTAGAAAGGGAATCTTTGAAAGGTGTTTTTCACTGTATATTTCATTAAATGGATGCTTTTTTTTTTCCTGATGGCTGAAAAACATTTCATTTGGCCAGTAAATTTGAATGGAAACAACCTAACTGTTCTCCTATGGAGCAGCACTGTTCTTCATAGTGTGTTAACATGGTACTTGGCAAACAGTAAGCTGTGGTAGTGATCAAAAAAGCTAACAAACTGTTACCAGTGGCAGTAAAGATGCAGCGAAAAGCAAGTGATGAGTTCCACATATCAACCTGTCTGTCACTAAGATAAGTCTTTGGTGAAACTGCAGACTCTGAGAAGGGGCTCTAGCATGCAGGCTCTGGGTGATGAGGTGAGAATTTCTGGCCCCTGGATAGCATCCCTGTCCAAGCTCATGTGGTGTCATCCACAGGCAGTGTGTGGATTTCTAAGTCTTCTTGGGCCTTGTTTAAAGCTGAATTTCTCTGGTGAGTCTGCAGTTTGCAGGAGCAGTCCTTGTACTTCCCCCATGCTCCTTCTTGCAGTCTTTTCCTCAACAGGCTGAACAGAATGTCTGTTAGAGGCATAAAACAAGAAGGGAAAGGAGTGTGTATTAGGAGGTTATTGATGCTGCTCAAATTAATTTATGTGTGACTGCAGCTCTTCCAGAAGAAAACCCCCCGTGTGCCGTGCTTTCAGCTGAATGTGCGCTCACTGAGCAATTCTGTTCACATGGAACATGCTTCACTCCTTGACTAAAACCATTCCCAAGGTCTTTCATGCTTGACCTTAGCAGGTTTTGTTTTCCTTTTACCTTTCCATAGATTTGTCTCATCCAATGCTCTAGACTGGCGAGTTCAGCCCAGAGAAGGTCTGGAGCCCAAGGGCACTGCTTCTGAAGGCTTCCTGGAGGCATCACAGGTCTTAGTCTCCCCTCCCAGGTCCATTCTGTCAGCTAGTTTGAAGTCTAGCAAATACTTGTGTGGAGCTTTGCATAAGTACCACAATATTTAGAGGCTGAGCTAAGTCTTGTATCTACCTCATATGGTTTACTGCATGTCAAGTGGGATGATGAATTTTCTTGTCTTCTGCTGGCAGCAGGTCTGTATGCACAGAGATGTTCTGCACATTGGCTGAGTCCAGACTACATGTTCACTGAGAAGTAGGTAAAGACTTTTAGGCCTCTAAAGTGATTCAGGTTTCTTAGCTACTAGAGACAGTTTGGGGGATAATGTGAACAGTGCAGTCTTTCCTCTTATATCCACAAAATGTTTTGGTGTTTGTGCTTTACAGGTAAGATAAGAAAAACTTTATACAAGTTTGACTTCTGCAGCTGGTGCCTGTGAAAGCAGCATGATTGCATGTTTATGGTCAATATTTAAAATTTAATTAGGGTTCAAGTCTGCTCAACATGGCGCAGAGTGCCAGGGCTCAGCCTCGTGTTTCTCAAGCTTTGAGGCATCAAGTTTAGGTAACCAGAGATTCTTGCACTAGGCTGCAAGGTGTTCAAAACGTTCTCTGGCGTTTCAAAGGGTTTTTACAGGTCAGGAACACTGAGTAAAATTCATAAAGCCTTAAAATTAAAAGTACTTCTTGTAGCTTTTTTCTTGTTAGTCTTTAATGCAACTAACACTGTATCACTGCTTGTAAGTTAACAGATGATACCAGTGGAAAACTGAGGTCAGTATCCCAAGAGACCTAGACTAGAGGATGATAAAAATCATGTGGAGATACAACTAAATATAGATTAATGCTGAGAACATTCCTGGATACTTGGTTTTGAAAGGCTGCCACAGCCTCTGTAGTACTGTGAAGTTATAACTCTTTGCTCTCAAATGGTCTTGTTGATCTAAGTTTAGCAGAGCACCCACTTACTGGCTGAGTGCCCTTGGTTTGTGGTGGCAGCCATGAAACTCTCAGCTTTCTCTTTGGCAGGTTCATGAATGTAGCACTTAGGTATGGTTTCTGTTGGTGTGATTCTAGGAAGGACAGTGTTCAATGATACAAAGAGACCAGCAAGGACACTGAGCAGAGACCATCACACATTGCATCTGCTCTTGCTGTTCCCTGGACTGTCTGAGCTTCAGCTGCAGATGAGAGGTAGAACTGCTGCTGATCTGACATGTTCTAATACGAGCTGAAAAACTGATTAAAGGATTTGACTCTGTTCACATCCATTGTCTATTACTCAAACAAGTCTCAGTGAGACACTGAGATCTTCCTGATGTGCAACATTCCTCTCCTTTCCAGATCAGGACATCTGTGCAGTTATTTACTAATGATCTTAAGCCGACCCTGCAGATACAAACATCTCAGCTGTTGGCACTATTCTTAGTGTCAGCCACTGTTCTTTAGAGCTTTGAAGTCTGTGTGTTGCTTTCCCCCGTGGCTGCTTAACATTTGGAGCCTGAGAGAGGTGTGACAAGTGGCTCTGTGTACCAGCACAGTATCCAGTGGGATATAGATGGATCTGTGTATTTATGCAGAAACCCAAGGAAGCAGTGGTACAACCAGCCTGAAACTTTTTTTTCCCTAAGTTACTTCTCCCAACACCCCTTGAGTCTGTGAACTGAATGAGCTGCAAGAGGCAAGCACTAGATGCTAAAGTGACTATAGTCAAAACAACTTCATTATCTTTTAAAGCTGTCTCTAGAATTCATGCCAAGTTCAGAGCACTGCTCTGATCCCACTGGCAATTTCCCATTTTTATCCCAAAATAAATACATGCTTCTATAGTAATCTGAGTAACTGCCCAATGCAGTCACATAGGAACTTTGGCCTTGCTCACAGTAGTCTGAGTTAACGTCTAATGCTGGTTTTGGAAAGCATTAAAACTGCCTGAGCAAGGCAGTATCTTAACCCATCCCTACAAAACCCCTGCTATGCACCTCTGCATTGGCCCACTGCTGTCTGTTGGCTGTGACATGGAAGGCTGTCCTCATGATCCCTTGCAGAACAGCTGTTAAGCTACAGTTTTGGCTCTCCTTTTGGAGGATCTCTGAGAATCTCAGGTCATGCAATGTTCCATCATTAGTCATGCTTTGCTACTACTTGCAGTATTGTTAACGGATTCTTTAGTATCCTGGAACAGAAGGCAATAAAAGACCAACCTATCTGCTACAGGACAATGACTCTTTATGATTAGATTAGATTAGTAAGTGGGGGAGGGAGAAGCTGTAACTGTTTTGGGGTCACTGCGTGGCAGGGCTGTGCTGGAGTGCCTTGAGGCCAAGTTGTAAATGCCCCATGTGATGAGTGTTCATGCATTTCATGTGCTCCCCTGCTAAAACAGCCTTTCCAAATATTCAGTAGGCCACTGCAGTCTTTCTTGCATATCTCATTTGTCAGCATCTGTACTTAAGTAATGCCAGAAGGATTGGCAGTTTGGTACAATACATTGTCAAAGTACTTGTGCATGGCTCTTGAACTTGTGCTGTATTTCTGCTTGATTCTGCTCCACAGCTACCCATGGGTGACTATGTTAGGATTTAGTTTCTGGGGGCTGGCTCTCTCCTCTTCTGTATGAGGGGTGTCTGCTGTGTCTGCCTGAGACCATACCTCCCAAAACCAGCAGTGAGAATGAAGTCTGGCCTACTGCTGCTGGAAGGAAGGTTTCCCCCACCAGCCCCGCTCTTTTGCCTTCTCTAGGCATATCCTAACTTGGCTTTGTTCTTTGTTATCTGAGTGTCACCCAATGCATATTGTTCTGAAGTGGGAGTCGCTGGCTCCAGTTGTCTCGGACTTCAGGAAGCTGTAAATCATCATTTCTTCCCTGTTGTGGATGATACTGAGGATATTTCTATGTTTGCTGATTCTTTTCTGTCCTTTAATAAAAAAATTATGCTCTCCTGTGAGATGTTGCTGGCACTTCTCAGTATTGACTAAAATTGTATTTCTGTGAATGTGAATTTCTGGAATATACCACACCTCTGTTCAGTGGGTGACAGGAAGAGTTATGCCTCGTGTAACTGTGCATGTCAGACTCTGGCTGTTTTTGTGCCTGTGTTCCTGGGTGAGCAGAAAGCAGCTCAAAGCGGGAGTGTAAAACATGTTTGTGTGCAAGAGAGTTTTGCTATGAAGCGATCGTCCGCGTTTGGCTGAAGTAAGACTTCATGGTGTTGCAAGTGACAAACTACTTTTATTTTCTCGTGTGTCCCAGATCCTGGTCCTCTTATTAGCTGCACTGAGAGCTAGTGAAGGTTAAAATGCTCTTGGAGGGGTCTGAGCAGGCATTAACCTTGAAAGCTGAAACATTTGAAACTGGTCAGAACCTCTTAGGGGATGAGGAAGATGACAACAAAAGTTGCACTATTACACAAGTAGTTGGAGGTTTTCAGAAACACTGCTGTTACTGTACTTAATCTATTTCTTTGGGCCTGGGAGAAAATGCCAGCTTAGCCAGGACCTCTGCTGTGGTTTTGGGACAACTTTGCTGATGGAGGCAGATGGGTCCTTGTTGAAACCTGATGCAGCAATGAGACTGTTGCCCCTTCCACAGAGGAGAAGAGGATTTTCTAGCTGCCCTGGTACTGGAAGACTTGCCTTATAGCCATGAGTGGCTAAGCTGTGACTGGTTTTATTGGGATGAAGTAGGGACTGAATGTGACTAAGGATGGTCTGGCCTTGCTTGAAGTAAATGGAATTATCATGGAGGATTGGGTAGTGCTGGTGGTGTCTGCCTGGCCTTGACAGGTACAAGAAGACCTTTGTCCTGCTGTATCTCCCTTGTTATTGTGAAGGTTTGAAATGCTGTCAGGAGGGAAATTTGAATGAGAATTCCCCTTCTATCTCATGCATGTTAACTCTTCCTGCAGGGATGAATCCTTTGGCAGCAAGATTTAAGGAGTTGAAGTAATCTTTGAAACAGTTGGTGCCTCCTTGGCATTTGGGCTATAGACCATGCATTCCCCAGACCTCCCTGAAGGATGAGGAAACAGTCAAGTTAAGGGATATAAATTAAACAAGGAGGGCCATGCTTTGCTGTCTGGCACTGGAAGCCAGCTGGGTTGTCTTTCCTGAGACCATCAGTCTGAAAGCAGGAGATTCCATGTATGAAGAGAGTCAGATTTTGGCAGCTCTCCCAAAACCTGGTTGTGGCTTTTGTGCTGAGCTGGATTGGGAAGGCATGAATAAGCTTGGTGGGACTCCAGTAAGCTGCTCTGAAGACCTGAGAGCAGTAGGGCTCCAGACATTTCTCCTCGGTTCCTTTTCTATACAGTTGACATTGGTCAGGCTCCTTGCAAATATCTTGTGGAGAGTGGTATCTGTAGTAAACTAGGGATAGGAAGGAGGTGTGCTGGCATACATGACTGGATTTCCTTACCTATTCCTTCACTGTAGGCTGAGTTAAAGTAACAAGTTTGGTCTAGTTGTGTATTGTTGCCTTGCTTTGTTGAGAAGTGCTGCATGTGGTCTTTTCTTACAGCTACTGTGTTGTACTCAGGAAACTTACGTGTTGAGGGAGCTGGGAAATTATCTTCTGTATCCTTGTTCTGGTGCACCTCATCGAGAAGCATCTGTGTTAGGGTGCAGATGCTTTTATTTACCAGGAACTGGCTGCTACTGCAAGGGACTTACCTCAGTTCTCATAAACAGGCCCTTCTTGCTGTCCTGGAGATTGCAGTCATCTCCATGGTGAGAGCTGCACAAACAGGAGGGAAGATAATGACCTTGCAGATTAAAGGGCAAAAGGACGTTTCCTAGTACGTGAAGCTTGTGCTGATTGCCCTGGTTCTAGATTGAACCAGGAAAGGTAGGCTGCAAAAACAGAAGGGCCCTCTGCAAAAATTATAGAACCAGGAGGTGCATTACTCAGCCTTGCAGTGTGGAGAGAAAAAAGCAGCACCTGTTTGAGGAACTAAGGTGTGGATTTGATTTGTGCATGGACGTGCCCTTTGAGTGTATTTGAGAGGCAGTAAGCCCATCTAATAAAAACTAGCAAAATCTGCCTTTAACTGGCTCTGCTTTACCTGCCTTTGATGTGGTTAAAGGGAAGCAGGTCTGCACTGTGCTCTTTGTTAGCTTGGAAATACAAAGACCAGCAGCATCCCAATGTGTGTCTGGCAAACATCACCAGAGCCTTGCCATGCCTGTCTTCACCTCAGTCCCAGGATGCTGACCTTAAGTTCCCTTTCTTCAGTACTCAAGTACCTGTGGGAAGCCTGACTCTCAGCAGAGCTTCAGCTTCAGATGTGCATAGCTCCTTCTGCCATTCTAGTTCAGACCTGATCTCATTTGTTTTGAAGTAGCTCCTGCCAAGGAGCTTCTTCAGGTCTTTTCCATCATCTTACTTTTTAGAGTTAGAGTTCTAGCAGTGAGATCAAGGGAATGTAAAATGCCACATACCCTTGCTCTTCAGCATCTTTGCCTCTTCCATGTGCTACTGAGGGATATGTGCAAAGGCAACTTCTGCTGACTAAAAACCCCTCATCTCGTTTGAAGTCTTTCAGGTTCTCAGCTTGGTTGGCTTGTGGCTTAGCTGGTGGTGAAGATGCTTAGAGTACCGCTGCTGTTCTTGCTGGGGACACTTGGTATTTATATGATGCCTTGATCCCTTGGTTTGACCTTCTACTTGGAGAAGGCTACCAGCCTTTCATGTGTTCCCAGTCTTCAGGCCAGCTGTGTCTCTCTTCTCTGGCTGGACTGGGAGTACTGGGAGGTGTTCTTTCTCCTCTGCTCAGTGGAGGCCTTATCTGGCATGCTGTGCCCAGTTTGGAGCTCCTCAGTGCAGGAGAAAAAATGGACATACTGGAGAGAAGGGCCACAAAGGGCTTGTGTTGGTGGAATTAATTCTGGGTGCTGGGATTCCAGATTGACTGTCCCATTGCTACAGTGCCAAAGGCTGAATCTGCTAATCCTGAACAACATAAGTTGTTGGAGAACTTGGTTTGGAGTATCATAACTTGGGCTAATGCAAAGAAGTTTGTAGCTTTTGGTGTAGAGGTGTGAAAAAACCTTGTGTGTAGTTTCCTGAGGGTGTGAGTGAAGGTTGTGCCAAAGCTGCCAGTCCTGTTGTTTTTGGAATGGAGTGAGGCGGCAGAAATGTGACCCTTCCTCCTTTCACTTGGCAAGATGGAGCAGTGTTGCTGGCACTGAAACTGGAGCCAGGCTTCTCTTGGAGGTGTGTGGGGTTAGAATGAGAGACAGTAGACAAATGACCATGGGGGATTGTTAGGAAAAGCCTTTTCATTTTGAGTGTGGTTGGATGCTGAAGCAGAGTCCCAGGGAGGTTGTGAGATACACATCCTTGCAAGTAATTCAAAGTTCATATAAACATTCAGAAGTCTTTTTGCCTGAGCAGCTAGAGCTGGCTAAGCTTGGAGCAGGGTATGGGACCAAAGACCTCCAGAAGTCAGTTCCAATCTAATGCTCTTCAGTGGTAGGTGGTACCAGATGGTGTGGTTCAGCTGTGACATAAATCACAGCCTGGGATTATGCCTGGCTGCCTTTTCCTAGCCTGGCACGATAAAGAGATGCTAAGGAGGTGCCTTAGTACTTCTTTGTGGGAAGCGTGCATCTTTCTGGAGATGTTCATGAGGAGGTGATGTGTGCCTGTTGCTGGGTTTCATATTATATGTGTTGTTTCAGTTTTCTCTTTCGTTCCTCCAGGTACAGCTACATGATTGACAATGTCATTCTGCTGATCACTGGGACTCTGCACCAGCGTTCCATCTCTGAACTGGTGCCTAAGTGCCATCCTCTGGGAAGTTTTGAGCAGATGGAAGCTGTGAACATTGCTCAGACGCCTGCAGAGCTCTACAATGCAATCTTGGTGGACACTCCCCTGGGTGAGTGAAGCTGTTCAAAATACCTCTCAGCTATGTGTGGTGGAGCAGATGTCCCTTTCTCCTCCCGTCTGTCTCCAGCTGTGCCTAGGTTGTGCTCCAGGAAGACAAAGTGGTGGGTAATGCACAGCTGCGGCTGTACTGCCTGTGGTGGCTGGGCTGGAGTTCAGGTTTATGCCTGTCCTATGCCATCTTTTCCTCTGGAAAAGTACAGCTTGCACTCTGTACCCTTCAGTCAGTGTCCAGGCCAGCACAGTGCTAGGGCAGACTGCTGGACCATTTGGTTTTTGTGAGCCAGGACTTGAGTCTCCTTAGTGAAGGGCTATTTGGTCTTGCGCTGGAACGAATCACTGATTTCCAGCACTTTTAGTTGGACTGTTGGGTAATTTCTTGTATGCAGTTTTTATAGATAATTACAGAGATCTGCACATGCCCAGTCTCGTTCTGAGACTACTGAAATTAGCACTAGTTAAATAAAATCCCTTTATGTAAACAAAGAAACAAACCCCAAAAACCACAGCAAAACAAAGGAATCTCTGAAAGCCTTTTAGAACTCATTGTATAGCAGCATCCTGTATATTATCTCAGGGCTACAGGCTTGTTCGGGAGGTGCATAATGCTAAAACCAAGTGTCTTATGAAGAGCTAGTCAGACAGATTTGTTCTTTAAAGATAAAAGGTGTAGGAAGTGGTTCTGGAGAAGATATGGAAGTCTTTACAGTAGTAGGGGAGATAGTCACAGGTGACTTGCTAGTTTAGTATCTGTGGGCAAAAACGTAATGAGATATGCCTGAGTCAGTGATTAGTCATTCTTTTGGGGTTGCTAGAAAGAACAAAACACTAAGTCATCATACTGTCTTTGATAGAAGTAGTTGGGTTTGGAACTGAAAGTGCTTTTGTAAATGCTCATATAATAATGGGGCAAATGAAATAGTTTTCATGGAAAAATGACTTGTGCCCAGTAAAGAAGGGAGAACGTGCCTCAGGAGACCTTGGTTGCAAGGCAGGGCAACAAGGCACCGGGGGAACTGAGGCTCTGCATGCAGCTGAGTTGAGCCCACTGTAGGGATGATGTGTGGGAAGAAAATCGCCCTCACAAGTAAGTGGGAACCTTCTCATTTTGGCAGGAAGATAGAACAGAGTATTTCAGAGATATTATCTCTCAGAGACCTTAAAGCTTCCAGCAGAATATGGAGTGAAAATGCCCCATATTAGTGTTGAGGTGCTTCTGGACAACAAGGCTGGCAATTGAGGGTCTTTGCCTCTTGTATTCATATACTTGTACATGAGTTGGTTTTGTCTGCTTCAGCCCTGCCTGGGCTGGCTTCTCCAGACCTATGCCCTGGCCATGCCCTTGGGCCTGTGTACCAACCAGTGTGGCATTTCTTCAGCAGGGGAACATGGGGAGTAGCTGTGTTGCCTAAACAAGCAGGCATGCAGGCTTCAGTTGTTTAACTTGCACTCTTTCCAGTGACCACACGCAAAGAAACAGCAGCTCTATCTCCTAAAAGGACTTGAGTAGCTACGTGGCTTCGTGGGAATGCCTAACCCCAAATGGCTTTCATAGGTTAACAGGGCAAAATGAGACTTGCTGTAAGCCTAATTTGGGATATTGGAGGGCCAAGAACTGAAATAGCTGTGTACTCATTCCTCAGCTACTCTGAAGTAGCCACTGCTTAGCTATCCAGGCTGGCCAGTGCATCCTGCAGTAAAAACCAGTCCTGGCACACTCTGTTTGCGTCTTTGCCAACCGTCGGGAGCACCATTCCCCCTGACACGTGGCATTGTGCTCTGGTGCCTCAAAGAGACTTCTGGGGAGGTTAACCTCTGTTCAGGACCCTCCAGACCCAGGGGCTGCTGTCCTTCCAGGCAGCTCGTGCTATAAAAGTGGTGCAGGCCAGAGGTTTGAGCCTGCATTACAGCTGGTTTGTTGCACAGAGCAGAGCACTGGTCAGTTCTCAGCAGGGCTGTGGTGTCTGTTACCCACAGCTACACTGTTTAAGCTGAGACAGATCAGATTTCTCTTTGTAGCAAATTCAGCAAAGTTGGTTACTGAGTGTGAGTTGAAGTCGGGAAGTCCTGTCAATGGGTTTTATTGTACCACTCGTTTGCATCTACACTGTAGATGTACAAGACTCATCTATATCTGCAGCTTGCAGCACATGTTTGGTCTGAAATCTGTGTTCTTTAGGTGGCAACAATGTCTCCAACTCACTCCCAGAGGTACTCTGGCAAAGTATGTAGGGCTGAGCATCCAACCAAGTCCCACTAATTTATTCTGTCTCCTGTTACTGACTTTCAGCTAGAGAAATAAAAGCCCTTGGAAGAAGTGGAAAATGAGATTGATAGACTTGACCGGGAGAAACAACTCCTGACTCCAACCATGACCAGTGTCATGGGCTATACAAGCTGTGGCATCACCATGCCTTCTTAATCCCAGCTAAGGTGTTGTAGAAGGAGGGAGAAGCATCAGCTCCTTGTGTTTCACTAGCTGCTGTCTCACAGGTGCTTAAGCACTCCTGCAGTGCTGCAGTAGGCAGTTCAAAGCTGCCTTGTCACCTCAAAGTGCCTGCAATCTCCAAACTGTTCCCAGATGCATATTTTTAAATACAGGCTTCTCTATCACTGATACTCGGGGTAGGGCTGAGAATTTCTTCTGGGAATGGACTGTTAACAAAACCATAGGACTAAGGGATGGAGAAGGCTTTTCATTTGAGAACCAAATTTATTATGGCCTGAGGTTTTGAGTCATGACAATGTGACTGCTGAAGATAAGGGCCAGGTCTAGGAGGGACAAGTTCAACACAGGGTATGCTTCTGCCTGGTATTGTTGAGAAGTCTGGAAAGTGCTGAGCATGGGTCTGGTTAGGGCAATGCTAACTCTGTCTATGGCTCTGTTTCAGCTGCTTTCTTCCAAGACTGCATATCTGAACAGGATCTGGATGAAATGAATATCGAAATAATTCGAAACACCCTGTACAAGGTAAATGAGTCACAGAATTGCAGAGTGGGTTAGGTTGGAAAGGGCCACAGTGGGTCATCTATTTCAACCTCCCTGCTCAAGCAGGGCTATCCCAGAGCACGTGGCACAGGATTGTGTCCGGATGGGTCTGGAATATCTCCAGTGAGGGAGGCTCCACACCCTCTCTGGGCAAACAGTTCCAATGCGTGTTACCCACACAATAAAAAAGTTCTCATATTCAGGTGGAACTTCCTGTGTATCAATTTCTGTCTGTTGCCTCTTGTCCTAGTGCTAGAATCTATGAGAAGGGAAGGAAATGTAAACTTCCCTATTTATTCCTGGTGATTAACCATGGTCAAAACCTAGCTGCATCCACTGGAAAGTAAAGATAGCACTCCTGGAGGGGCCTGACGTCTGATCACACAGCTCTGCTGAGTCAGGGCACCAGAGCTAGGCAGAGAGGAGGATTTTCTCAAGAGTCTGTGCAGGAGATTTTGCAGAGGTTGTCTTGGAATTTACTCATGCCCATGCAGGCAGAAGAAGTCTGCTCCCTCACCACACAGGTTCAGAGGTGTAGTTAACTGCATTCACTGTGACTAATCTTGAAGGACTCCCATCGACTTCGCTCCCTGTCTTGAGCCCTTCCCAAAGACCTTCCAACTGTCTGCTCAAGCCTTCTGTGGCTGTGGTTGGAGTTAGATGCTCTTGGTAGAGCAGTGTAAAAAGTGCCAGCTGGGGAGAGTATTGGCAGAGGGATGTGGAGGGGCTAAGGATCTCCTTGTCCTGAGCTGTCATCTGCTCTGCAGCCCCTGTCTGGTTTTAGCTGGCAGTGTTGGAGCGTGTGTTTATGTGCAGGCTGTGGCTATCGCTCCATCTCGACTCTCTGGATCAGGGGTGGGATGTAGATTTTATCTGTCAATCTTGTTTTGGCTGGTCATGGCCAGCCTGCAGTCAGTATGACCTCTTCTTCCCAAGGAAGCTGTGGCCTCTTTGGAAAGGCAGAGAGCAGGTCAGGCGTGAAGGGAAGAAGGCAAAAGGAGGGAAAAGGAGCAGCATGTCAGCAGTCATGCCCAGCTGCCTGTGGCCTCTGGCATGTACTGGTCTTTGCTGTAACAGGGAGGTAAACCTGTGTGCATAAACACCACAGCCTTGCAGGGCACAGGCCTCAGTCTTAACATGAAGCAGGAGGGGGAAAGCAGGCAGCAGAGTGGGCACAGGGAAAACTGTTTGGGAGGTGGGATGTATCCTTTGGATCTTAGCTGCCATGTCTTTTCCCATGTCCTTTTGGAAGCTCAATACTGCTTTGTAGTCTGCTCTTCCTACCCACAATGGAAGTGTAGGTGCCTGTAATGGCTCACTGTGTGCTGGCACTGGTTCTTGCTAAAGAGCAGCCCCTGAGGAATACAGGAGCTCTGTCCATAGCAAATCACAGGAATGAGGGGGTGGAAAAGGTGAGTGCTGCTTACAGACTCTACTTGAAGTTACCTTTCTCCCTAGGGACTGGAAAATATATAATACAATGCAAATGAGGGAAATAAAATCAGGTCTGAAATTGCAGAGAGCTGCTCTGAAAAACACAACAAGCCCAGGACAGATGCCTGTGTCTGTGTGGAGTTGGCATGGGAAGGGGAAGTGCTATCTCCCAGACATACTGGAAGTTTTCTTAAGGAATATGTGAGTGTGTTGACAGAAGGTTTGAGCAGGATTCATAGGAGGAAGGCTATTACAAAGGCTTCTTGTTAGCAATGAAGGTTCTCAACTGGAAATACAATTAAAGTGAGGAACAGAGGTTAAAAATGGTCAGTGCTTAGTGTAGAGTGCAGTCAGCAGCCAAGTATTGCAATGGAAGTGTGCTGGCATTGTTATCTTTATTGCTGGCCTTGTTATCTTCAGTGCTTACTCCCTTTGTTCCATCTCTTGTTGAAGTGAAGCCAGCTGACTGTTGGCCTTTGCTGGTGACTTTCTTGTAGGAATCAGTTGAAGGAGCTTTGTGACTGTACAATAAAATAAAGTAGGCAAATCACTGGATAAATGTGGAGTGGTGTATGGGAGAGGCCAGAAGGGAACCTGAACTCTGCTTGTACAGTGAGGGTCTCCTTGTTCCTTGCTATTACTAAATGGAATCTTGGGTAGTGATTGACCTAAGCAATTGTCTCTCTGCAAGGTAACGTGCTCCTAACAGTAGAAAAGAACTGTATGAGTACCACTGTGCTACTGCATCCATCTGTAAAGTGTATTTGACCTGGACATCTCATTCCACTTATCTCAGAGTATGAACAGCAAAACAGGAGGTGGTGCTAAGGAAGACACATTTAGAGGCTTGGGTATGATGACTTCTGTATGGAAAACTACAGAAAAAGGCTACCACCTGGCAGAGGAGGGTGGTATCCACAGATGACGTTGGAAAAGTCAGTGTGGATGGACAGGCCACAGGCCTGTCTACAGATTGGATTTGAGGACAGATGAGGCTAGCAGGAGGCAAGCAGGAGGCAGAGGGGGTGGGTTCATGAAAGGGAAGACCTACTGAAGATCATTAAAGGCAGGCACTCCCAGTCCTGGGGTAAGGGCTTCAGGACATTGGAGTGTTTCTGTCAGTTGCTGTCACTGGAAGAGCACCTAATGCAGCTGTTTACAGACTGTTTCCATGTTGTCTGTGATATTGGATCCCCACTCACTGCTGGATATTTGAGTTCACCTATATTTACTTCTAAAGCCTTAGGTTTGTGCATGAGCTCTGATAAGGGCAGAGGTAGTGACTGAATCTCTTCTCCACATTCCCTTTCCTGTCAGCCATTATCCATGTCCTTGTTCCTGTGGTAACTGCAGACTGATGTTCTCCTCCACCTGAGCAGTGGCAAGTGCTGGAGAGGCTTTCTTTGAGTGATGCTCACCCAGCACTGTTACTCACAGTCCTCTTGCACTGTGTGGTAACAATTATTTACAGAATACAGTAATCCAGGTGCTTTCCTAGTGCAGAGGCTGAGGTTGTCCAGCTTGTACATTCTTGGTCCGTCTGCAGTCCTAGACTTGTTGTGATAAAGCAGAGATTTTTGTGGTGTTTCAGCATCCTTTTATTCCATCCTTTTGAAATGGTTCTGGTTGCAGCTCTCTGCCCAGGGAGGTGTTTTATTACTTGATCACTTCTGAGAACATTTTTGCTGATTGATACTTTTAGCCATCCACAGCCTTCTTAGGCTCCTCCTGGGAGACAGAGTCATCTTCCAGATGGATTACAGAACATCTCCACAAAGGATTACGTTTCCTGGAGGCAGGGTAGCTGTGCCTGGCTGCATGTTTTCTGCAGTGCTCCAGTTGGGATAAAGACCAAGTGGCCACAGTGTGAAAAGAGAATGAGAGAGAAGGGCTGGTTTCTTTCACAGATGTCCTGTCTCATCTCTTGACTCTGCTTACGCAGCGCTACTTTCTGACTGTAGGTCTTGCAGCTATGATTGTGTGGCTTGGCATGTTTTTGGAGGCCAGAGCAGGGTCAGGAAACCATGTGAGACTTCAGTAAATGAGTTAGGCGACTCAAAGGAGAAAAATAGGCTTTAACCTTGCTGCCTGAGGATTTTGCCCACAGTAAACTCATGCAGTTGCTTGAACAAACTCAACCACAACCCTTCATGTCTCTGGCTCGTGGGGAAAGCACTGTCCTTGCGTGGGCAAGTTCACATGGGGCCAGAGTGCTTGTGCTGTGTTACAGAGCATCTGGGAGCCTCCCTGCTTGCTGTCTGTCCTCTGCTGAAGGGCCCTGTGGGGGAGTAGATGAAGCTGTGTAGAAGAATGCTCATCTGCCCTCTCTCTTCCAGGCCTACCTGGAGTCCTTCTACAAGTTCTGCAAGACGCTAGGAGGTACCACAGCAGATGCCATGTGCCCAATCCTGGAGGTAGGTCTGGAAACTCCCATAGCTGGATGGTATTACAGGGATGGTCATCACTCCCTGCTCAGGCTCATCTTCCCTGCCAGTTGTTAAGCATTCTCCAGTTAGTGTTCAGCATCCCCATGCTTGCTTGACCTGCTCACTGGGAGACCTAGGGAACACTTCCTATGACTTTGGTTCCCCAAGTACTGATGCATTTTGTTGTCCCTGTGGCAACATATTTATCCTTTCACTTGGATAGTATGTAGAAGAGCTACCAGAGCTGTTTGGGTCACAGCCTGTCTCCATGCCAAGGCTTGCTGTGGGATGTGCAGGACTCAGGAGCAGTAGGTGAGAGACACTCCTTGACTTGGGCAGGTTTTGGTTTGTGCCTGGGATGGGGATTTCTTCACCTGAATGTTCCCCAGGTACTGGGCATACTGGGAGCCTGCCCTTGTAGCGTGCCCTGGCTGAGCACTGGAGAGCTGTACACATCCCAGCAGCCTCCTCATGCTGCCCTCTGATGTGGCTGTGTGCAGAGCAGCACTGATATCTGCCAGCCTCTGGTGAAGATACTGCATCCCAGAATGAGCCACTCTTTTTCCACAGTTTGAAGCTGACCGGAGGGCCTTCATTATCACCATCAACTCATTTGGTACTGAGCTGTCCAAGGAGGACCGAGCCAAGCTGTTCCCACACTGTGGCAAGCTCTACCCTGAGGGCCTGGCTCAGCTGGCCAGAGCAGATGACTACGAGCAAGTCAAAAACGTTGCTGACTACTATCCTGTGAGTGCTTTGGGGTGAGGGTCATGGGGATTGTTACAAGAACTTGCTCTGGATCAGAGCTTCTTGGGGATCTGGGGGAACTTGTGGCTTGGCAGCTTGGGAAGAGAGGTGTCTTCATCAGTCTTCTCTGATGCTGTTGGTCCTGTGTTCTGTGTGGCCAGGACTTGGCTTGCCTGAGATGTCATTGGCTTGTTAGTCATGGTTGTCATTTCAGTGGTGATTGGGAGACAGTGTTCCCTGTCCAAGGGTGTGGGGACTGCCCTTACCACCAAACCCTTGAGGTGCTGATGTGGCAGCAATTACAGGCTCTCCTTGCCTGATTTGGGAGTGGAAATGTGTCTTCAGTGAGAAGTGGTGTTGCCCCACTTCCAGCCCTGAGCTCTGGTTCAGTTCAAGGTGAGACGCTGACCTGGGAGGACACGTTTGGATTTGTCTGTGCCGCTTCATGCATGGCTGGGGACCTGTTTGGAGTCAGCGAGCTCAGTGTCCTCTTACTGAGCAGCCTGTATGTGTGGGCACAGGGGTCTGGCCCAAACACTCCAGTCTGTACGTGGAGGGGTCTGTACCTGATGCCCCTTTTCCTGTGGCTCAAAGCAGTGATACACCTTTGAGAATTGCACGTTTCGGAGAAGGGGCAGGAGTCTTGGTTTCTCTGTCCTCTGACTTACAGGGTGGCTGGTGTATCTGTGATACTGGGGGCCCTTGAGTGCTGCTGAGCTTGGATACAGGGTATAGCCTCATGTAATGCCTTCCTGCAGGAGTACAAGCTGCTATTTGAAGGGGCTGGCAGCAACCCTGGAGACAAAACCCTTGAAGACAGGTTCTTTGAGCACGAGGTGAGTGAGCCCTGAGATACTTCTTGACATGTGCCATTTGCAAAGCTCCAGGTGTCAAGACGCTGGTCTGCTGCCCGGTCAGCAGTGCTGTAGATGAACAGGGTTTGGGGGAAGGAGAAGCATGCTTGCCCTCTGCTCCTGCATGAGAATGGAGGCCTGGTATGGTGCTGTTGTCTCACCCAGACAGATTAGAGCAGTGTGAGGAAGCATGTTTGGGGCTGCTATTGGATACTTGGTCCATCAACAGCAAAACCAGAGTGTAATTATATGGAAAATAAGGACTTTCATGGTAGCTGAGTTGTAAATATTTCCCCCTTCAAATGAGCCTGTCCTGAGCCATGTGCTGTAGGTTAGAGCTGTCCCAAGGACCTAGAGAATGCAGAACAGGATACCTGTGTTGAGCTTTCCAGCCTGCTGGGAAGTCATGGATCCTTCCAAGCAGCTCCATGTTTGCCTTGACCAACTCCTCCTATCTGAGGTGAACAAATGACATGTCATCCTCTGGGCTTTCCCCAGGTAAAGCTGAACAAGCTGGCCTTCCTCAACCAATTCCACTTTGGAGTCTTCTATGCCTTTGTGAAACTGAAGGAGCAGGAGTGCCGCAACATTGTGTGGATCGCAGAGTGCATCGCCCAGCGGCACAGGACCAAGATCGACAACTACATTCCCATCTTCTAACTCTGCTCTGCTCCTGTCCAACCCTCCCACCCCTGGAGTCTGGAGGGACCCCTAACTCCCTGAGTTGTCCCTTGCCCAGGCTCCAGGGATGTCCCGTCTCTGGAACTGGATCAAATTAGGAAACTGTACAGTTGCTAGTTAAATTATTCACAAGCTGGAGTTGTGTGTACTGTGAGACATCCAGAGGGACCAGTGGTCCAGGCTTAGCCCTGTGCAGCAGGAGGGTCACCTGTTGTTTGTGCAGTAGTCCCAGTGTTCCTGTACTAATTGCTGTGTGCGCTTATGCTCATAGAGCTGCAGGGGGGCTGCCTCTGGGAGGGTCCCACTGCTGCAGAGGAATGGGTTAGGTCTGCCATGGCTGGGGGGCCCTCTGTCAGTGCTCTGCACGTCTTCTACTCAGTGTTGTTCCTGTGAGATGTAGTTAGAATGTGGTTTGTAGCGTAGCCAATGCTGCTGTGCAATCCCTGCATCCCCTTGTAGTGAGTGAACCCTGACCTGGGAGAAGCCAAGCAACCCTTGCCAGGACTGGAATGGAGCCTGTGGGAATGTGAGGGCAGAGCCAGAGTGCTTGTGGAGCGTAGTCCTCCCACTCTGACGGTGTTTGCACTCATACAGCCTCTCTGTGTCTGCAGAAGCAGCTCTCATCAGTCTCCCTGCTGCCCTGGACAGGGCTCCATAAGCTGGCTGAGCTCCTTCCTCAGAGCTGTGGAGACCCACAGCTTGCAGTTTACTGTCACAACCATGCAAGAGCTGGGACTCCTCTGGGCTCTGTGGATGGTGATGGACCCCTGCACCCCTCCAGGCTAGACATCCAGGCTTCTCCCCTGCAGAGGGTGGGTTGGCACTGCCATATTGCACAGCTGGCCTGGGGACAGAGCAGCCTTAGTCACTCTGGTGGGGGCAGGGATGTCCCAGGCCCTGCCCATCTGTGGTCTGGGGTGGGAGCCAATCCCTGGGCATGGTGTGGCAGCCCTGCTCTTTGCTGCTCTGTCCTGGCTAGTTCCTACTTGCACTTGAGTTCTGGGAGATGTGCAATGGCAGCAGACAAGCCTTGCTGGAGGGAAACATGGTGGATGCTGCTGGGAGGAAAGATCAATGGAGAGTGGCTCTGTCCCAGCTTGCACTGTGGTCACATCTGCAGTTTGTTTTCCTGTGATCCCCTCCTCTCTACACCAATAAATATCTGCCTACTGCACTGTGCTCTCCTGCTTACTTGGGCACCTGCTCCTACAACCCCAGGTGAAGCCTCCATCAGTCACAGGGACTCTGGTAGCTGTGGTAGTGGAGCCTGGTGTGGTTCCTGTGTGAGTTGGGACACTTGTTTCTACCACAGGCAGGGTCATGGTACCACCCCATGAGGGCCAGGGTACTCCCTCCAGCCCAAGCCATGCCAGTGCCTAGTCTGTGGATGCAGCTGGCTCCTGAGCTAAGGGGTGCAGCCTTATGGGAATGTTCTGTAAGGTTAGGGAGCTGCATAGCTTGTCCCTGGTGCATGGGGCTCTCCACATGGGGCACTGTCACCGCTTCCATCCTTGCCCCAGAAGGGCCACAGAGTCAGAGCAAAGCAAAAGAAAGCCTTTGGCATAGGGCTGGGGAGGAGCAGGGAACGGGCACAAATCCTTCCTGGCAGGCTGACTGCTTTTCTGGGAGTACCTGTGGCACCTGCTGCCACATGCAAGGCTCCTGCCACAGTGCTCGGCCCAGTGTCAACCATGACCCAGCTCAGCTCTGCCCACAGGCCGGGCATCCCTGAGCAGCATTGCAGCACTGCACTGCAGAAGGAGACAGCCAGAACCTGCTGGAATATCAAGAATGGATTTATTTAAAAAGTGACAATCACATAGTTCATCTCATGAAGAGCTCTGCAGCACTGGCAGCCTGGTCTCAGCCCCTGCACTCGTCGGGAGCGTGTGGAGTGTGTAATGAATGGCAGGGAGGCAGCGGCCACAGGGTCCCAGCCCTGACCCAGCCAAGACGGATGGAGACAAACAGCTCTGAGAGCAGTAAGGAAGGTGGTGGGTAGCTAAGGAGGTACATCCCAGCCTGTGGTGCAGAGCTGCTGAGTCAGGCAGGGATAGGCCTCTGGGAGGGTGCACGGTTAGAAAAAATACAAAACCAAGGTCTCTAGAAAATGTTGATTCTTGCACAATAGAAAATAGATCTACCTGATTTTGGAAAGAAATTTGGTTTTTAACGTCTAGTGCTGATTTCCCCCATAGTGCAGGAGGGCAGTGCCTTTGGCTTTGCACACGCTCAGGGGCTGGTGTGCCTAGAAAGCCCAGGAGAAGGCCGTGTGCAGGCCGAGGTCAGGCCTTCTTCACATCGTTGTGGTGCTCTCGCCGCAGCGCTCGGGGTAGCTTGGGGTTGATGAAGAATCCTTTCAAGAACAAGTCTCGGACAAAATAGGGCAGGTAGCGGTGTATGAAATACATGATCCCAAGGCCCTGCCCTGGGTAGTAGCGCACAGCTGGGTTGGCAGCCAGAAGCCCCTCTGTGATGCTGTTCACTACTGCGCTGAGGTCCTCCACTGCCACCTTCATGAACTGGATGAACTGCTGGTTGATCTCCTCCACATAGTCCTCGCCGTAGGCCTGCAGCAGCTCCTGGGGCAGACTGGCCAACAGCTGCTGCTTCTGCAGGTTCCAGAAGGCAGGGTCACACGTCGTCCCTGCAAGGAAGCAGTCCCTGTGAGTTGTGTGGGGACCCCCACTCCAGCCCCCCTGCCATGGGTGCCAGCAGCCCCAGTCACCTTCCACTTTGCTGGGACCCTGGCAAAGATTACCATGAGGGAAGAACAGTAGTAACACCATAGTGGCTCTTGGTAGCCTGAGACTGGACCAGGGGTCTTGGACCCTGCCTGCAGTGGGGATCCCTCTACCATAAATGTGACTGAGCTACTTTGACCAGCCCTAGTGGTATGGGATGTGCTGGCAGGACTTGATCCTGATGCTGTTTCCAATCCTCCAGAGCCCAACTGCCACAGGATAGCTACTGTTCCCCTATGGCTGGAGATGCTCAGAAGCTGCATGTTTGCACCACCAACTGCTCATTCCATTGCTCCATCTTCTGCCTCCCTGGGATACCTGTCCTTTGCCCACAGGCACAGACGGAGCAGGCACTGGCCCTCTTACCTGTTTTGTAGTAGCCGGGCAGGATGAGGCTGACTTTGATGCCCCAGGGCTGGAGCTCACTGCGGAAGGTGTCCATGAGCAGGCTGAGGGCTGCCTTCGAGGCCCCGTAGGCTGCCAGGCAGGGGAAGGGCATGTCACCTGGCATGAGTGAAAGAATGAGTGAGCCAGTGCTCTAGCAGGGACGGAGGTGAGCAAGGGAGAAGGTCAGGACTTGTGTAGGGCTGTGTTCCTGGCCCCTGCTCAAGGAAATGGCTTAGGGTTTGTTTTGCTGAGAAAACAACTGGCATTAGCTTAAAATTAACGTTTTAATGGGGGGAAAAAAAATGGTGAGGGAAGAGAAAATTGATTTTGCTCCCTGTCCAGCTAAAGCTTGGGATTGTCATCCCCAGTGGAGGATTAATGTGTTTTAATGGGCAAAAAAAGGGCAGGGAGAGGAAGCTGGTTTTCCCACCCTGGTCAGGGCTGTCAGCCCCAATGGAGGCACATGGCAGCTGGGCTTGGGTTGCCCATGCTACCTGTTACCAGGCTGACTGTCCCCAGCCCCCATGTCTCCCCATCTCTTGGTGGCTGCTATGGGATTCAGCAGTGCTCCCAGCGCATCCTAGAGTTCCTGGTGCCAGCTGGCTGAGAAAGTTGGAGTGCCTGGGGAGTGGGAACTGCACCACACCAGGGGGATGCTCAAGCTGTGCCTGGGGTGACAGTGCCAGGGGTGCCACACTGGAGTAAGGCTGCTCACCTGCAGGGCTGCTCACGGTGACAATGCGGCCGCCAGCAGAGCGGAGCAGGGGCAACAGCCCCTTGGTGAGCTCCAGGGAGCCAAAGAAGTTCACCTCCATGCAGGCACGGAACTTGCCCAGCGGCAAGAGCTCAGCATCAGCGATGGTGTCATTGAACCCAGCGTTGTTCACCAGGCCCCAGAGTCCTGTGGGGATAGGGTGTTTGAAGAGGTGATCTGAATGGGGAATCCCCACCCTGGGATTCCCAGCTGCTCCTCAGGCTGATGGGGGTCATGCAAGGGAATTATGGGGTGCCCCACGACAAGAAGAAAGCTTGGCAAAGGCTGTTGGCACAGGTGCCTGCAGGGGTGCAGCCCCCTGTGGGGACATATGGAGGTTTGGCACTGCCATGCTGGCTGCAGGCTGAGGTTCCAGGGAGTTTTGTGGGGTCCTGTGGGGTTGCCAAAGGCAGCTCCTACCTGTGCTGTTGGTGTGGGTCTGGATGTGCTGCAGGACACGCTGGATGTCCTCTGTCTTGGTCAGGTCCATCTGCAGCAGCGTCAGCCTCGATGAGCAGCTCTGGCGCAGCTCCTGGGCACCAGGACTCTGCAGGTCCAGCACACTGGCAAACACCCGAAAGCCCATGATGTCCAAGTGCCGGGCTGTTGCCTGCCCAAAGCCTGAGTCACATCCTGAAAGAGACCGGAAGAGCCTTGCAGTGGCCAGTGACAGCCACTGTCTGTCACCTGCCTCTCTGTCACCAGGAACCAACCCCAGGAACCAAACATCCACTCCAGCATCAGTTTCCCTTGCCTGAGGACCACCTCGGCTCCACACTCCACTGTAGTTCCTGACTTACCAGGATGTGACCTTGCCCTAGGGCATTCGCAGGTCAAGGAGCTGCTGTTTACTCTCTCTTTCGGGAGGAAGAAAACATTCCCTTTATCTGCAACCCCATCGCCCTGAGCACCTCCCTGATTTAAGGTGCAGGTAAACCCGCAGGCACCAGTTACACACCGGAACAGCCCCGCTTCGTGCAGGGCCATCAACCCTCAAAATAGCCTCTAAAAGCTCTATCAAGCACCATTCAGAGCTGGCATAAGGCTCCAAGGAAGACTTTTGCCGAATGCTTTTTCCCTCCCAGAAAGTGGTCAAGAGGCAGAAGACCCCCTAGCCTGGCTGGGGCATAAGGAGATTAAAAAGGGTGAGGGGAAAAAAAAAGGATTCGGATCTGCTCCTGCTACCCTGCATCCTTCAAGGGAGCATCCAAACGGGATGGACCATGCAGGAGAGTACTGGTGCTCCGTGCCTGGTCCCAGCCTCATCTCCTCCATCTCGGCTCAAACAGAGGCACCACAGGTGACACTGTCACCTGCAAAGCCACCATCGGGGTGGGTGGGGGGCAGCCTGGGCAGGAGCTGGCTGTTGCAGAGTGGTGACAAGTCCAGTGGCCAGGGTGGAGCGGCCAGGATGCAAACAAACAGCAGTAGCAAGGTACAGGCTGTTCCCACGGCCAATGGCAGCACTGATAGCTCGGGGAGTCTGTGCCACAACCGCTGCCCAGTCACATTAACCATTAACAGGGGAGTGCTGCAGGGGCAGCCCCGTGGCCCTGCACCCTCCTGCCCATCAGCTTTGGTGCTCCTGAGGATGTCCCTGAAAATGGATCCTGTGTGGCACCTGGAGCCACCCCAGGATGGACATGACAGTGGCCCTGGGGACTGTAACCCCATGAGATTCAGCACCCCTCCACCAGCCTTTTGCAGGATGGGGGGTTGGCACAGGGACTGGCTGCCTCACTCTTCCATACCCCCAGGCTGGGATTGGGTACTTACAGTTCTTGAGGTACCAGCTAAGCTTCAGTTCAGCATCTCTGTCCCAGTCCCCAGCTCAGTTTGACTCTATTGCTGCATTGGAAACCTATAATTAAACCCCTGGCCAGGGTGATAACACAGCCCAGAGGTGCTCAGCTGGCAGCAAGGGGCTGCAGGGACCTCCCTTTCTCACACAACACCCAACACTCATAATGGATGTTTGCCAGGTTGGCTCAGCATCACCCCAGCATTTTCCCTGGCATTGCCCTAGCACCCTGGTCTTCAGGGCATGCTGAAGGTGTTGCCGACACAGCACATCCACCTCTCCCCTCCCCAGGGGCAGTGCATGCTGCCAGCAGACAAACAGAAAAGGTGCATTTCACCTTTCCAAGCAGTGCAGGAGAAAACTGCAATAAAGATAAGGTTTAAAAATAAGAGTGCTCATGGCCAAAGCCTCACCATGACACAGCTGACAGGAGGGTTACCTGCACTGCTCCCACACAGCCAGCAAGAAAAACTTCCAGTCCAAACATGAAGCTTCCTATCACTGCATAACTCTCAAAACCCTGGGAAACATCCCAAAAAACAGAGCCAGGTTTGCCGGCTTCTTCTTATGGGCAAGTCTGGCAAGGAGGGAGCAAACACAGCCACATGCTGTCCAAGTCAGGCAGGGTTTGTTTTGCCTTAGAGGAGCAAGGCAGTCAGAGGGTTTGTTTCGGAAGTTCTAGTTTATTCACACACATACAAAAAAAAAAAAAAGAACAAACTCCTGGGAGGCTGGCGGGAGGCCCAGGGCCAGGAGGGTGAGGATGCTCTGGTGTTATTTAAGGTCTCCGCCGCTGCTCAACTTCCCATCCGCTGTGCTCAGGCATGGCCAAGAGTGCAGGGAGGGACAATGAACCCCCTGGGCCCATAACACGTGGCCTCAAAGCATGGCAGCTTGCCCAGGGCCATGTTCACTCCCCATGGCCACCAGCACATGAACTGCTGGCCACGCTGGAGCTGGCGCAGGAGCCATTGCCGCTGGCCCGCCCCACCGGGAGCGCTGGAGCCGTCCAGTCTGTGCAGCCCCAGCAAGGCTGGCGCTGGGCTCCCCGCCCTCCCAGGATGCTGCATCACGAGGAGATGCCGGCGCCAGTTCCCCCCGCCCCAGCTCCCAGCTTGCCAGCTGGTTTCACAGTCGTGCTGGAGGGAGGGACACAGTCAGATGAAGAACGGGAGCCCAGCGTTGGGAGTGCAGCAGAGGAGACCAGGTACCTTGAAGCCCCCCATTGCATCCCCATGGACCCTGGGCCAGCAGATAGAGGCTTTTGCTGCAGCAGGAGCAGAGCAAAGCCTGAGTCCAGGCTGAAAAATCCAACAGCCCTCCACAGGCTCAACAAGCCGGGACAAACTCCTTGCACCAGGGGCTGGATGGCCATTTTCCAGAGCAGCAGGTCAGCAGCAATACCTGAGGACTTTGCAGAAGCTCCAGACACTTCAGCAGCTCCCCAAAGAGTGAAAGATGCAAGCCTCTACTAGAATTTTCGCATGATGAGCCCCAACTTTACTAATCTTGAACAAGCAAAAAGGTTTGGCCTTCAGCATCGTCATAAGGGATGCCCTCTCACCCACTCGGGGAGGGCAAAGAGGACTGACCCTACAGCATCCTGCATCCATTGTGCAGAGTTGCTCCTCACCAGTGACAGCAGAGCCACTGCTGGGGCTGAGCTGTGCCAGCTGGGCAGCTCCCAGCCAGCCTGCACCGCTCGTGCTTCCTCGCTGCCAGGAGCCGGCTGAAGCTGCAGTCCCAGTTTGGTGTGGACACATTTCTTTCAGGTGAGTCAGGCATGGCATGCTCTGACATTTTGCTGTCTCAGGTATTCACCCTGCTCTCCTGCACCAGCACCAAGGCCACCACACACAGACATGCTCCAAATGAGCGCTTCAGGGGCAATAACACGGCTGCGACCCGGGAGCTGCTGAACCACAGCCATGTGCATGCCCTGGCCCCCACTGCTGGCACGGTACACGATAGAGGGCTGGTGGCACAGGTCTGCAGTACTCACCCCAACACAACCTAGGAGTGATTTCCCTTCCCAAGCTGTGAGCTGCAAGTCCTCGTCCATGAGCTGTGCAGCCTCACTCTGGAGCTGTGCAACTGCGAGCTGGGCATCTTCAGCCCTGAGCTACAAGCCATGAGCTGTGAATCCTCATCCCTGAGCCATAAACTGAGCACCCTCATCCCTGAACCACAAGTTGTGCATCCTCATGACCTCTGCATCCTCATCCCTGAACCACACACAACAGGTGAGGACCAACAAAAACCTAAGCAGTGAGAAACACAGCTTGGCTGAAGAATTCCCATGTGGCTGCAAAACTGCCCAGAGCCTGGTGGGTACAGCAGCAGCTCCCTGGATCTGGTCCTTCCACAGCCACCCTAGCTGAGGACCCTGGTGTGGAAGCTGAAGAGGCGTTGCCCCAGGGCTGAGCACCCTTGTGATGGACCAGCTCCCCCACAGTCACCCTAGCAGCATGGTCAGTCAGCAGCCCTTGGGGTTAGCCCCAGGCACCCAGCAGCGAGGCAGCTGGAGGCACCCCTTGGGGATGCTCCATCTTCCACCGACAGGGAGCTTGCCAGCTGAGTTAGGCACTCAGAAGCACATCACCTCCTCTACCTCCATCAGCTCTGCAGGCCCTTGGCTGGGTGTCCTCTGCTGCTCCCCAAATCCCAGGACATCAATCCCACCTCCCCAAAGAGCTTTACTGCTGTGTGTCCCATCACCCTGTCCAAGAGGCCTTGCCAAGATGGAGCTGTCACCAGGCCCAAGGACACCATCAACAGGGAGAGCTGGGGTGTCAAGGCCAAATGGATTAACATGCTGAGCCACTTGCCTCCATAGGCTCAAGCTCAAACCCTGCCTGGGATGCCGAGTTAACATGGCCTTCTGGCTCTGACAGGATTCACTGCCACCATGGATGGGATGCAGCTTCTCCAGGCATGGTATGGGATTTAGCTGGGCAGCACTGAGGGAGGCTCAGCTGGGTGCCTGAGCAGGCACTGATCCCAGCTCAGCTGTTTGTCTCACCTCCATCCTGGGAGTGCAGGTAACTCATGGATGTGGAAGCATAGCACAAGATGGCACCAACTGGACATGGTGCCATCAGAGGGGATGGCAGTCCCCCAGAGGAACTCAAGGAGGGGGTCCTTGCACAGTGCAGGTTCAGGTGGGATAAAATGCCCAGCAAATCCTGTGTGGGCAGGGAAAGGCCCTGTAGCCAGCACCTTCTGGATGTTGCATGCATTTGGAGCCAGGAGTGATAAAGGGGTGATGTCAGCCCTGGGCAAGAGGGAACAAAATCTTGGCAGGGCACAGAAGAGGGAGAGGAAGGCAAGAACACCTGTCCCCACAGCAGCTGGGCTGCCACAGCCATGTGCCAGCCCTGGCCTCCCCAGCCAGGCATCAGCCACCCTTTGCCCACACCCAAGGTACTGCTGGGGGAGTAGGGCTGGGAAGGGGCACCCACAGCCCCCAACCCATCCGGTGTCATCACTGCCCACAGGAAACACCACCCCAACCAGTGGCTTGCATGGCATGCCATGTCCCCACGCCCCATGGGAACAGCCCTCATGCCCAGGCACAGGCAGCTGGGGCTGGGGTGGCAGCAGCCCTGGTGGTGCTCCTGCAGGTCCTCAGCACTCACGTTCAGGAAGCCACAAGCCTAATTAAATTAAATTAAAGCTAGAAGATACCTTTAGGGATGACCCAAATCCCATCCCCAAATCCCTGATGAGTGGATAATGCAGGAGCCCCCCACCCAAGTAGCCTGGGTGGGCATCCCTGCAAAGCCTCAGCCTCCTTCCTGAGCAGGACCTGAGCCAAGAGGGGCACACACTGCCCCTGCTCCCCTAGGACCACCCCCCTGCTTGACACAATCGGCACAGGAAGCTGGAGGGAGATGGCTCCCACAGCCAGGATAGACATGTCCCTCCAACAGATGCTATGGGTCAGAGCAGGGGTCAGACAAACCCTCAGCCCCACAAGGAGACCCATGACAGAAGGCAGAGCTCGGAATGCCCATGGCAGCAGGTACATGGCTGACCTACCCGGACGATAGCCAGATGGTATGAATTACAATGGATTAGCCAAGTGGGGCCTCACAATCATCACCTCCACCCGAGAAGTTATCTCCCACTTAACAAAGGGAAGGGAGGAAATCTGATTTTCTACCTAGACAACATACGCTACCAGACAGAGATGAGGAGCAGCCCCCAGGCCAGTGTGAATGCACCCACAGCTTTTGGATTAAAGGCCATTTCTCAGGAGCTGTACTGGTGCATCCGTATTGGGGACTTGATGGCACAAAACCAGCTAGGCAATAAAAAAGTGTCAGAGGCCACAGCTCTCCCCATCACTAAAAGCCATCCTGATGCCTTATCCCCCACCAAAGCTGCGAGCAGCAGGTGCTGGCTGCTTGCCACTGGTGGGACTAATGAACGCAGGAGCTTTTAGTGCTCTGGGACAGCAGGACAGGGATGAGCCCTGCTGCCCCCTGCAATGCAAGGCCAGTGCCTGGTGGCATGCTCAAAGAGGCTGGGACCCAGGAATTAACCCAGCCCTGGCATGGCAGTGATGCTGCTGCTGGTGAGCAGTGACCCTGGGCTCACAAGCTGACGGGGGGGGGTATAGGGGGAGGAAGTGCCACCTCCAGCATTGCTGTGACACTTCGCAGAAAGAGAGCACAGGAATTTCCTAGAAGCAGCCGCTTACCCCACCCCGGCCTGGATGGCATCTTCCGGCAGCTGCTGTTTCCACCGAGGGGAGATCCTCTCCCCAAAAGGAGCAGTAAGACTCTCACAGCCAACAATTTGATCTTCCAGCAGGCAGGGATAAGTGAGAGAAGACAGCAGCACAGACATCACCTGGCACAGGCTGTACATCAGAGCTAACCTGGGATGGATGGCTCTCCAAGAAGAGGAAGTTATGAAGAGCTGTGGCCATAGCCAGGTTAATCACCGTCAAAGGGAGCATGGTGAACTGGGAACATGGAGCTGACAAGCCTTGAAAGCCATCCATCAGGAAGAGCTATTGCTAGGAAGGACACCCATGGCCCAGAGACAACTCAACCATATCAGTCAAGATCAGAGCCAATGGCAAGCTGGCACTGGTAACACATCCACCTGGGCTCTTGGAAAGGGAGAGGCTGGGTAGGAACCAGGCTGACAAGCCAGAAAGCTCCACCAGCTGTGTCTGGAATGTGACACTGAAGATGCTCCTGGGGAATCAGGTGATGGCAATAAAGCCATGGCTGGGGCACCTGCTGGTAGGCACCTTTAGTCTGCAAAAGGGCCCTCCAGGGACTCCCAGCAGGCTGGATAACCACCAGCCAAGCCCCATATCCATCCCTTCTGTGTGCTAACAAGCAAGGAGAAGCATCAAGTCATGCCTAAGGTCTGCTACAGGCAGGACTAATCCATCCACAGGCAGCTGAAAGGAAGAACAGCTCTTCTACATGGACCACCATGAGCCAGGGACATCTCAGGGAAGGTGTTTCTAGCCAGGACAGCAAAGCACCACAGCCATGGTACGACCAGGAGAACCTCTAACCATCTAGTAGGACAGGTCAACCATGGGAGAGCTTTGAAGTGCCACCCAGACAGCACTGTGGGCAAGTCACAAGTGATGCTAGCAGGGACAAAGCCATGCTGGGACAGTGCCGACCAAATCAGCAGGTCAGAGCAAGCCCAGGGGATCACCATGTTAAGCATCTCAGAGTTTGCAGCATCCCAGTAAGGCTGTGGCAGTTTCAGTGCACTACCAGTTCAGGGGTGTTTTGCTGATTGAGATATTTCTTTGCTTGTAAGGTGCCATCTCATCACTCTCCTTGTCACAAGAGTAAACTCCCACCACATGCCACAATCCCAAGCAAGCAGAAGAAGTGGTGCAAGCCTTGCCCATTCCCACATCATGATGGTCTTTACAGATGCACCAACTATTTTCTTTTGCAGCTTCCAGATCCATGTGAAGCGGGGGACTTTTTTTTTTAGGAACAGAGCAAAATGCTTGAGCAAACACCAACTGAGCTTTGCCAAGACAGCTTTTGAAATACACTGAGCTGTTTAAGCCCCCGGGCTCAGAGCTATGCCTCATGAAGACCTTGAGCCACCTGCCCTTTCCATACACACTTAAAGGTTGTCCCCTCCTTACTCTTCACCTGCAGCTCTCATTAGCTCTTCAGAGTAAGAGTTTGATGTGTAATATACTTTGGTGCATTTTCCCCAAAATACATGAAGGTGGCCCTCCAGGCTAGTGTGCTTGGACAGAGTTGTGCTGACCCAGGCAATGCCAGGGCAGCACCCACACATGCCCTTCATCTTAGGTACAGCCTAGCATAACAGCTGAAAGGGGGAGAGAATTAATCCTGGGATGGCTGCACACCCCAGGTTGGAGCTTACCCCCACCTGATAACAAGGATCCTAGAGAGGAACAAACATTGGTCACAAAGGGCTACTCATAGCAGGATGGTGGGGCCCTGGTAACCCAGAGAAGCTACAGCTGCCCCATCCCTTGAAGTGTTCAAGGCCAGGTAGGATGTGGCTTGGAGCAACCTGGTCTAGTAGAAGGTGTCCCTGCCCATGGTAGGGGAGCAACATGGTCTTTGAAGTCTTTTCCAACCCAAACCGTTCAGAGCTTCTATGATTCTGAGAGGCCAGACTTTCAAAGCTGCCAAAGAAGACATCAGGGCAGGTACCTGAGCTTTCCAGCCCATCCCTTCCCTCTGTTCCCAGCCTGCCTGGGAGTCACTCACCATCTGGCTCCACGGGATCAACTACCCAGCAAGAGGAAGCGCTGCCACAAAGCCTGTAAAGCCAAAAACTGCTTTTCAAGATTACAGCCTTAGAGCCAGCAAATCCCAGGACAGTGCCATGTGTGACAGGGAAGCCGGCTCCCAAGGGGGAAGCTGATAAAGCTCAGAGGCTGGCAGCTCTCCAGGGGAGAAGGAAGCAGAAGTGATATGTTGCACATGCAAGCACATACAAGCCGAGACAGAAGAATGGGAGATGGTGGATATACCACAGACACTGAGGGGAGCAGGGGAGGAGGTAACAGGCACATGCTGGGAAGGTTAAAAATAAAAGGTCCTAAACTATACCAGTAGTAACACACTGACAGCATGAGGGCAATTTTGCCACCTTATCATCAAAAATGTAAGCATTTTCCACCTTATTATAGAACAGTTAGGTTGGACACAACTTTATAGGGTCATCCAGTTCCAACACCCCTACTGTGGGCAGGGACAACTTCCACTAGCCCAGATTGCTCCAAAGCCCATCCACTTGGCCTTGGAGGCTGTACAGCAGTACCTCAGATCTGAGATGACAAGAGGGACATCAGGAGGTGAAGAGGTACAAGAGCCCCGCAGCCTTTCCTCCTGGGAAAAAAATACCCCTCCAGCTGGAGTTTTAGACCAGCGTTGAAAGAAGACTATGGGGAGAAGGCAAAGATTTGGTGGAAACACCTTGAAGAGCCCCTTCAAACAAAACCCTGGCTGGGCAAGTCCACCAACCCTGTGCTGTGCTCCCAGTAGTAAAAGCTCTTCTGTAACCAGATCCTGGCTTGAGGGGAGCTAGACTCAGTGGGTAACCCAATCCCAGACCTCATTAAAAATGTGCTGCTCATTGGACTAGAGGGCAGCAACTGCCTACACTTCTCTCCTTCCAAAAGCATCCGTTCCCATCTGACAATCTCATTTCAGCAGGGAAGTCTTTGCTTTGTTGCTCTCATGTCCCCACATAACCCCGAGGTTAATCAAGCCAGCTTGGGTTTCTCTACCAACTCCAGTCTCCCACAGTATGAAACCTCAATGTGTTTTTCCTCCTAATTAGCTGTGCTCATCATTTTTGGTTAACAGTGCTAAAAACTCCCACCTCAACAGGTCTGTGTCATTAGTAGGCTTCAAAAGTGCTTATTTTATAGATAAGTGAGAAAAAGCCGAGCGTATCTATCCACATGCCTGCAGTGAACAGGGGTAGGTATCTATTTCTGAAGAAACCTCACGTGGGAAAGAAGAATCCTAAATCCATGGAGGGCTGCTGACAAAGCAGGGGGAGAGCTTCAGCCCTGCAGATAGAGGCAGAAAAAGCAGCTTTCCTGCTCTGTTCCCAAAAGCCAGCAGCAAACCCTATAACTAGAGGTAAATGTTGCATTTTTTTTACTTCAAGTATACCAGGAATTGCTTGTACACAAGGGCTGGGGTTTGGGTATTTGATTTTGATCTTGTTCCACCCCTCAGCTTGGAGGCACCAGCTGCCTCTGCTGTTAATTTTTAATAGATTCTGGAAAAATCAGAGCAATTTCAGGGAATAAGCTGATTTTCAGCCTTCACATATAGAATCACAGAATGGTTTGATTTGGCAGGGATCTGATCAACTGCACTTGGTCTGGGGAAAGATCCTAAGTACCTCTGAGCTGGATCACTGTTTCCAGAAGTAGAGTGGAAGTCACCTATGCACAAAAGCATTTCTCACAGCAAGGCTCAGCATCAAATACAGGCTGTGAACATGCTGTGCAGGTGCTCCAGCCACACTGTGGTGCAGAGGTGCCCACCCCAGAGCCAACCCTGAATCCTTGACCCCAACATTTCTCAGTCACCTTGTTTAGCTGGAAAATAGCTCAAAGGCAACATTGGAGTCCAGACGGGAGCAACACTGCTTTTTTACCACAGAAAGTGATTTACCTTCGTGGCAGAAAGCAAGAGTCCCAACATCTGGATTGAATCACTCAGCCCTGCTGCAGCCAGCAGATGCTTCAACATCTGTGAAGTCCATGGGAAACACTGAAGCGCTGCAAGTTGCAAAGCCTCTGTTAACCTTGAGCATGATCTGAAGCTCTGACCCATTTCAGATTGTTAATGGGGCATGCAATTGTAACAAGAATGCTTCACCAGGAAAACCACATTTTTCCTGCAGCCAGGAAGGAGGAGAGAGGAGGACAGGACAGGTTTGGGCAGCCTGACCTACCAACCAATTTTGCTCACAGAGATTATTTGTTGGAAGACAGACCAATCTGCAGGTGCTCCTAGCTTCTTTCATAGGCTGCACCAAGGAAGAGCAAAGATGCAAGAGACCCAAACGCCTTCTCTCAAGCAGCCATCTTGATATTTGGGGTTGGTGAAGAGCTAATTCAGGTACCACTATTCTAGACAGAACAACAATTTACTATTCTCAACTTTTCATCCAAGCTGAAACATATGAACCAATACTTTGTAACAACTCCTGTCCTCCCTCTGCTTTGGCAAAGCCCTACAGGCAGGCAGACTCTATGGGCTATCTGCAGTAAATTGGGCACTTGGCTACTGGCCAAAGAACCACCCCACACACTCACATATGGCAGATGACTGAGCAAGAGGCTTCTTCAGCTGCTCAGTGGAGCCCCAGGATGCTCCTGGCCATCCCTCCACCACCTCCACGCACCCAGTTGTGTTGGATGGTTTGAATAGACTCACTGAATTCCACAGGCATCTGATAAGACCACGGGAATCACAGGAGGTCTAAGTTCATGTCTAAACTGACCCAGACAAAGCCCAACCTTGCACAAAGCACTGCCAGTCTGAATCTGGAGAGGCCAGGAAATGGCAGCTCATCACCTCCCTCCAAGACTGCTCTCGCAGACCATCACTCCTGCCCAGGCTCCAGAGGCTGGACTGCTTTTTGTATCAATTCCCAGTGGGAAGGAGTATGGGATATAATACCCCTCCTCTTTGCTCACACAGCTCTAAGGAGTCTAGTGGCCCTAAGAACACCCAGCAGTGCCTTTTCACATTGGGGAAGGGGGATGCACACACAAACCAGCCATTTGATGTTCAGAGCAAGCAGCTCTCAGTGAGCCACTGGCACCACTGACCCACAGGTGCCAGCCAGCAGCACCAGCACCCTGGAATGCACTGTCACACACTGTGGTGAGGGATGCCAGGTACTGGCTGCCTTGCAGCTTCCCAGTGCTGATCAAGCTCTGGTCAGGCAGCTGCCCATACCAACCCTGCCCACACCGCAGGTATGTTGGGGTCCCTGTGTTTTCCAAATGTGGCCAAAGCCTGTGCCAGGTGTGGGCTCATCTTTAAGCCAAGGGCAGGCTCAGGACAGCAAACCAAGGGAGGCATGGAGATAGCTGCTTGGCCTGGGCTGGGAGGGAGACAGCAGCTGGTCTCCACTCCCCTCCTCATCCCACCATCCTCCTGGGGCTGACCTCTCCCAGCCCCTGGCTGCACAGGAGGGCATTCTCCTCCTCGCTGAAAACAGCTGTTGCATCCCCTAGGAAGACAAGATTAACACTTTCCTCACCCTCTGCCCCCAGCCAGGCTGCATCCACTGGAGCCATGCTCCTGGAGAAGCTGGACCTTTGGGATACAGAACAAAAGCCCCAAGGTCACAGCCCCAGACAAACACAGCACTACAGAGACTAGTGACCACTTACTTTGCTAGCCCAGGGGATGCATCATGGGAAAGTACAGCATCCCTTGCTCCCCTCTAGCAGCAGGCAGCTGCCCATCCCTGCTCCAGCCAAACCCCAGTCGCACGTGCAACAGTCAAAATGCAAACCTGCAACAGATGGGAAATGCCACAACTTTCCAGTCCCTGCTGCTACCACAGGGTCAGGAGCTTTGCTCTGCAGCAGCTCTACAGCTGCTCTGCTATTTTCCCACTGAGCTGCACAGTTAGTTTTCCTTCAATCCCTCCCATAACTAAGTTTTATTTAGCCAGTGATGTCCGGACCAGCACATGGGGCTGGGAGCATTGCATGCAGAGCTCAACTTAGGGTTGTTCCTGGGGAGAGTAGGCAGCTGAAAGAGCTGAAACTCATCACCTGGGAGATAGAACAGCACTGCAGCCACCTTACTTGCCCCAGATAAGCATCACTGAACCTGATGCACAATTAAGACAGCGGCCAAGGTGTGTTACAAGGAAATGATGCCCAAAGATTTTTCAGGCTGAGACCTGCACTGCTCCATAGGGAGGGGACTTTGTGCCATTTCTCAGTTGATCTACAAGGTCCAGCACAACACATAGCATAGCAGAAGTTCCGTCCTTGACCTCACACCTTCAACGAGACCCAGCATTGATAGTCATCCATGCCCATGCTGTTCGCTCTGCCAGGCTTTGCTTCCCATTGGCAAGAGGAGGAAGGTCAGGCTACTTTTCTCCCAGGGTTGATCCTTCCCAGCTGCTCCCACAGGACACAGCAGCTACTCAGTACCTAGTTGCCTGGAATTAATCCGTAAAAGAGTCAGGCTAATTACTATGCAAATACTCAAATGAGGGATGCTATCCCCAGCAGAACAGCCCTTGCATCTGCCCCTTGGCAGGCACTTGCCAGAGCAGCAGTACGGAAACACCGATCCTGCACCATGGGCTGCGCCTCGAACCAGTAAAACCACAAAGTATTTACAGCCAAGAGCAAACACATCAGAGCTGCAGAGGTGCCACCTCAACGCACTGGGGCAAGAACACCTTGTTCCAGTCACTGACTCACTAATTATACAGGCAATGCCAGAGAGCCAGGGCTGCCAGAGCAAGTGTGCCACAGGGCACCTGTGAGTGCATGGCTGTCAGGCATCCTCCCCAGGCAGCCCTACCCTGCTGCAGCTTTGACCTTCACTCAGTTGAATCATTCATTCATCCACTGCCTTGCTCTTCTGATCTTCCTCCTCCAGAGAGGATTCCCTGTACTTCCCACTGGCACCACAGAACTCCTCAAGCTGGAAGGGGGACCAGGTCTTGCCTTAATTTTCTAGGAAACAAGCAAACTGCCTTCTCCAGCTTCAGCACCTCCAAGTCCAGCCCAGACATCCCCACCAGGATGCAGGCTCCTGTCCTTGGGAGCACTGCCAAGGTCATGCCCAGAAGTTTCCCTCCCCTCTGCATCCATGTGGAGCCAGCAGTACCTTCCAGGCACACCTGGAGCAAAAACCACCCCAGCTCCAGCACTTCCTCCTCATCCCTCCACTACCATTGCCTCACAGCAAAGCACTGCTCAGCCTGGCTCTAATCCTCCTGTTCCACTACCAGGAGGGAGGAGTGAGAAACCATGTATATACCAAGATATCCTAAAGAGCTTCAGCCCACAAGCCAGAGCTGTGCAAAACTTGGGACCACAGCACATTCTCTAGGGAGCTCAGGACCAGGCAGCGCAAAGGGAAGGCAGGCAGCAGCTGGGCAGCATTTCCCAAGGATACCCACACAGTGGAAAACCTTGTCACCAGCAGCTCCCTGGATAGGGCTCTGGATGAAGCAGTGATGCTCAGCACTGGGTAGCCAGCTTTGTTGAAGCCTCTAGAGATGCTATGAGAACCTTTCTAAGAACAAGTACAACTCCAGAGGGGAGGAAGGGAAGGGGAGGAGAGGGAAGCCCTTGGGCCAGCCGATGGGATCCCAAGACAGCGCTCCGTCTCTGCCCCATCTAATCTTGGGGCTTCCAGAGGAAGCAGCTCTCGGCATCATGCCGCAACTAGTGGTCAACACTCGAGGGGCCATTGTAACTCCCTGCTTCGCGGGGCAGATACAGCCTAGCCGGTTCTGCTTGGACGTGGAAGAGGATGAGGGATGCGCTGGCAGCCGTGGTTGGTCCCCAGCGGGACCCCACTGACAGCAGCGTCCTGGTGCCTGCGGGACACCCCACTCCGCTCCCCGCCGAGCCCAGGCGGTGCCGTCGGGGCGTCGAGGCCGTGTCCCCGCACTCACCTGTGACAAGGACGGC
>VWZS01009818.1:68337-111954 GCA_013397075.1 Rhabdornis inornatus
TGCTCAGGATATTGTGCTGCCTAGGTAGGTGCATTCAGTGTTGCTTAGTCTGGCATGGCTCAGCTCAGTTCAGCTCAGCTAGGGGCATGATACCACCCAAGTAGATTCAGCCCAGCACCGCTTGGGGCATTTTGCCAGCTCATCTTGGGTCAGCACAGCTTAGCTCAGCTCAGCCCTGCTCAGGACATTTTGCTACCTAAGTAGGCACAATTCAGCTTGGTCCAGCTTGGCACAGCTCAGCTCAGGACACCATGCCGCCTCAATATGCACAGCTCAGCTCAGCATGGCTCAGGACATGGCACCACCCAGACAGGCACAGCTCAGCTCAGCATAGACCAGGACATGATGATGTACCATGTAGTCGCACTTTGGCTTGGCTTGGCTTGGCTTGGCCCAGCTGAGCTCAAGACATTGTGCCACCTCAGTGGGCACAATTCAGCTCAGCTCGGCATGGCTCAGCATGGCTCAGTCTTGCTTGGGACGTGATGCCACCCAGTTAAGGCAGGACTCAGCTTGGCCCAGCTCAGCTCAGCTGAGCCCTGCTCAGTACACTGTGGCATCTCAGTAGGCATGATTCAGCTCGGCACAGCTTGGTTCAGCTCAGCTCAGAACATTATGCCACCTAGATAGGTGCAATTCAGCTCAGCTCAGCTTGGTTCAGCACAGCTCAGGACAAGATACCACCTAGGCAGGCAGAGCTCAGCTTGACACAGCTTGGCCTGGCTTGGCTCAGCATGTCTTGAGACATCATGCTACCTAAATAGGCACAGCTTAACTCAGCACAGCTTGGCATGGCTCAGCATGACTCAGGTCAGCATGGCTTAGGATATTATGCCACCTAGGTAAGCACAGCAGAGCTTGATTCAGCTCAGCTCGGCTCAGCTCAGCTTAACACAGCTCCTCTCATCTCGTCTCATCTCAGTCCAGCATGGTTCAACTTGGTTCAGTATGGCTTGGTTCTGTGGCATCTATAGCACAACTCTCTTCATCTGGGTTCAGCACAGCTCAGCTCAGCTTGGTTCAAATCAGCTGAGCTTGGTTTGGCCTGGCACAGCTTGGCTCGGTGCCTGCCCAGGCAGAGCTTCTTGGCAGGAATTGGCATTGCATCCAGGGTGGCTTAGCAGGAGGGAGGCTGCCCAAGCCAGAACCAGTGCCACCAGCACCCACACCCTACTGGGACAGGGGGAACACAGGGCATGGCCACCGTCAGGGCCACTCCTCCACCGGGTCTCCCTGCACAGGGTGGTGCCCTCAGACCCTGCTGGGGGAACACTATAGGAGCACTGGGCTGCCCAGGTCCTGGTGCCTTGGCCAGCCGTGTTCAGTTCCTCAGTGCCCAGAGCAGGCAGGTGAGGTGTGAATCTCTCCCAGCTGCTCCCTGTGACTTGGGGCCAATGATTCCAGGGGGATCCCAAATAATTTCTCAGCACCCAGAGCAGGCAGCACTCTGCCGCTCACCTACCTGGTATAATTCTGGGGCTGCAGAAGGGCGAGCCATGCTGGGAGGCCTGGTCCTGGCTTGCCCCAGTGAAGCTTGGGGAAGCCTTGCCATGCAGTGCTGGGTGCCAGGCCCATGCCACCTCCAGCAGCTGCTGGCAGGAGCTCCCTGCACTACCTGGCTGAGGGGCAAAGTCCTCTCCTTCCCAGGTTAATTACACAGGGTAATTGCTGCCGCTGGGCTCGCTTTATTAAGCACCTGCTTTAATATTTCACCAAGTCTCTGTACCCGATGATCCTTCATGCGTCCCTGCCGTGGGCCTGGCTCTTGGCACTCTCTGCCTGGGCTCTCACGTGCCATCAGCAATACCACTCTCCCTTCCTGGCAGAGCCAGGCCCTGCCAGCTCTGCCGCCATCAACACTGGCTGCCCCACCAGATGCCCGAGCCCTCTTGTGGTGGTGGCACGTGCCAGGGATGTCTGTGCCATCCTTATTGGAAACAGCCTCCCTGGTGTTGGCAGAAAAACACGTTTCATCAGTGGGGATGGCAACAGCTGTAGAAGTACAGCGTGGAACAGGCTGGGGTGGTTTGGCTGGGGTGTGGTGGTGTCACCCAACTGAGTTCAAAGTGCTCAAGGGAATGTTGGGAAGCCAGCAAGGTAGAGGAGGAGGGATGCTCCCAACAGCATGGCCGCGGGCTCTCCCACAGGAATCTGCTTGCTTGCAGCCCTGGGCTACTGAACCTGGTGAAAGCAATAGAGGTGGCCACAAAGTGGAGCCTCAGGCAACTTGGGCTGTGAAGAGGACCCAGTTAAACCTCACCACACATCATTTCACCTGGGCTTGAAAAATCCTGTTGGAGAAAGGTTGTTTTTCATGAGAGGCCATCCCTCACTGTACTGGTCAGTCTGGAGGTGCTGGGGCATGCAAGGCAGTGGGGTCAGGGATATGGTGCTTTGCAGGGAAGACAGAATGCAGAGTCCATACCCATGTTAGTGTTTCACAGAGGGTAGATGTAGCCATTCCCAAATTGCAACATGAATTTCCACAACTCCTTGAGAGTTGGGTTGGATGTCCATCCGTCTATCCATCCGTCCATCCATCCATCCATCCATCCATCCCTTCCAGATCTTCTCACACATGGTCTCAGGATGCTCTTCTTGTGGGACACCTCAAGACGGGTTTATAGATAGCTGTGGTGTTCTTTGTCACACCAGTCAGGGCTTTCTGTGGGTTTTCTCACCACAGGTCCCATGTGGTGGGGCTGGACCAGCAGCACCATTTGCTGTCTCTGGCTGCTCTCCAGCTTTCCCCCAAAAGGCTGGTGTGCAGTCAGGGTGACTGGTGGCTCTTCCCTTGAAGACAGTGCCTGGCCTTGTTCATCTGCCCATTGCCCAACCCCGAGTGTGCCTCCCAGCCTCACCGTGCTGTTGGGAAACACCAGTGATAGCCCCATTACCTTTTGACCTACTTGAGCTCTTCCGTACCCATTCTGCTAATTACAGCTCACCTTTCACAGGGGAAGTGGGGCTGGTTCAACCACAGCCACCTCCCACACCTTTCCTGGGGCTGCTCAAGCAGGTCCCTGGGAGGGGGGACACACACCACATCTTCCTAGTGCTCCCCTTGCCCTAGGCTGTTCCTCCAGCTCCTGGAGCCTCCCATGACTAACAGGTTTTGAGATAATTGTTCCACTCCCTAATCTGATCTGCAGAAGATTCATGACATTGTTTTCAAAGTGCCATAAGCCATTTCCAGGGGCTCTAAGCCCATGAGGGTTGTGATTCATCCACATGCTGCTGCCACAGGTACTTAATCTTCTTCAAAACAGCAAGTCCTTCTTCCAGGGCTATTATCTCCTCAGGAAACACCACCCAGGCAAGCACCTAACAGAGCACTTTTGCCTGTTCAGTGCTGATGGATATTTGTGCCAGCTCTTGCTTCCTCACGCATGCCATGAGGTACAGTCCTTCCCAGGGAGCAGTTGTCTCAGGAAAGGGGACCATGAGGATGAAGCCTCCTTCAATGTCACTTGAGGGCTGGGTACCTGCCATGGCCTGTCAAATGCACGGGAAAGGGGATGTGCACTAAAGCTCAGGTGGCTCCTTGTCTCCTGCACAGTGTCCTCAAAGAGCCCTTGAATGGACAGGGGTTCATCCTTCATGGTGAAGGTGTGAGACATTGGAGCCCATTGGCATCTGGGGCTGGAGACAGTTCAGGGGTGACAAAGGCTGTTGCACCACCTGGAATTAACTCTCATTTTACCCCAAAGCATCTTGCAGAAGACAATGATTGATTTCTCCTGGCACCAAATATTTGTGTCCTACTACTGAACTTGTGCACTTGTCTTGATTCTGGTTGAACTTTTCTACTGTAACAGGAACTCTGTTATTGTGGCATTCTTCTCTGGGGAGCACAGATCCACTGGTGGCTGTGATTCAGCTACGCCAGGATCAGCTCCAGGAAGCCTTTCCTGCACCCAACAACATCCCTGTGATCCTTTCCCAAACCTAAGGCATGGGAAACCAAGTCTAAAAAAGCCCAGCCTGGAGACACTTCCTATGGCATGGCCAACCTTAGGTACAGCCTCCATGGAGCCACGTTAGCTCTTTGTTCCGGGATCTTCTTCCTCTTCTTCCCCATCATTTTTCATTCCTTGTTTACTGCTTGATTGACAAAGGAGTTTTTTTGGTCTTTCCTTATATTTTGAAGCTGTAAATCATAGGTGACCACTGGTGCCCATTGTCTGCTGCATCTGATACCATGTTGGTGGAATCAGCCTGAGACCCAGGCTTTGATCCTCTATCTGTAGGGGGTTTCCACACACCTCAGCTGGATGGTGGGCACAGTCCAAACATTTCCCTAGTGGCTGGGCAGGACCTCCTTGCTCCTGGGGTGCTGTGGCTGGAGCAGCTCCTTTGCAGAGTACCAGGGCTGCTCCCCAGGATAGCCTTGCTGGCAGCGTGGAGCATCCAGCCAAGTGCTAACCCTGGGTCTGACTCCTTCCAAACCCCCTTATCTTCAGAACATTCCTGCCTCTGACTTGTTTTTTCAGGTCGTGCATGATCCCCAGGTATTTACAAAACACAGCTCCATTTCCGGACACATTCATGGCTCTGGGAGGTTTCACCTTCTGCCCTGGTGAGGACCTTGTGTCACTGTGCCTGCACAGCTTTTGCCAGCCAGGCTTTCTGCACCACAGTTCCCCAAACCAGAGCTGATTTTGGGCTGCAGGGACCTTGCTCCTTCAGTGTCGTTATGACGCAGTGATACTCCAAAGTGATTCCATCTCCACTAATACTTAGTGTTCTCCTGGGTCATGTGTGGTACGCGTGCCAGGCTTGCTTTGCCAGCCCAACATTAACCTCCCATCTCCCATCTCTTCCATGCCCAACATAGTGTCTGTATCTCAGCACTGGGATGATGGGGACAGGGGAAATGCATCTTCCCCTTGGCCACAAGACAGATGCCAGGGGAAACTGACTGGGCGGTGCTCCAGGTGACATCCTGCTCCCTCTGCTCCTAGGGAAGAGGGCAGTGGGTCACAGCAGCTGTGACCTGGTTCCCATCCCACGCCTCCATCCTGCTGGGGAAGGTGGTTGCAGAATGGAGCATGTTGTCAGTCTGAAGTTGCTTAAGAGGGTTGAGGCCAGGAAGTAGAGTAGGTGTCCACCAGCTGAGGCAGGAGGAGGAATTTGGGGGGGATAGATGATCACAGTGCTTCTGGAAGGTGGCCAGGGTGCACCAGTATTTTCAAGAAGTGCTTGAGATGGCTCTGACCCGGGAAGAGAAGAGAGGCTGTGCTGTCACTGATGGGAATTGTGCTTCCCACACAAGGTGGTGGTGCTTTGCGGCAACCACGAGGCCAGGATCACTGGCAATCCCTCACCCTGAGCTTGGGGGTGGCAGTGGGGACATGCCCATATAGCATGAAGCTGGAGCCAACTTCAGAGTGTGGCAGCAAACAGGACCCTGTTTGGGACAGGAAAAGATGGAATGGAGAAGGCAGGGAACATTTATCACAGTAAGGATGGAAGTTATGGAAGAGCATAAACACAACGTAAAGTGGAGCCAGGCTTATTCCTGCTGTGCCCTGCTCCTCTGCACTGCCTGGAACGGGGCCAGAGCAGGATGGGGGCCAGGGACAAGTCCTGGAGACACAGCTGATCATAGGGGACAGGAGCCTGTCCCCGCCGGGCAGACAAACTGCCAGGAGCAAGGACGTGGCTGTCATTCAACAGGAGACATGAAAGAGGCAGGCAGGCTGCGTCGCTGGGTAGAGGGAGCAGGGTGCAGCCCCGCCGGGTGCCAGGCAGGGGGGAACAATAAGCTGAAGGCCAGCGGCGAGTCCCCGAAGAACAGCGGGATACGGGACGTCCTTTCGGGACATGAAGCGTCCTTTTAGGGTGGCCTCGCCGTGCGTGTGGCCACCATGCCCCCTCGTGGCAGCAACACAAGGCTCGTGGTCCCGGGCTGGTGTGGGCAGGAGCCACGCAGGGATGGAGATGGAGGAAGGAATGGAGGTGCTGGGTGCTATGGGGTGCCCTGGAAGGGTCATTTCATCCCACCTCGAGAAGTCCACTGGGGGTGCAGCACTCCAACCCCATCTTTGTTGATGCTGCCTGAGGCCACACATGCTCCAGGCCCCCACCAAGCCTCGTCTGACTGCCCCAAACCCCCCTCAGCTTGCAAATGTACCTCCAGCATCCTGCCACCCCCTCTCCTTCCCAGGGGTCACCCCTGCCAGTTGTATTTTTGGCATAAACCACTTGTGCTGTGGCCAAGCCAAGCACTTCAGGCGCCGCTCAAGGGCAACATGTGTCCAGGGCCAGGCTGGGAATCCTGGAAATAACATCAAGGCTGAAAAAAAAAAGGTGGAAAAACCCAAACATATTCACCTGAACCCTGCCGCAGTTTCCCCCAGCAAGCCCTCAGGAGTAACAATCCTGGGGCTGTCACATGTGTAATGTCACTTTAGGTACCTGGAGCAGGTGCAGGGGGTCAAGAAGATACTTTCTCACCCCTTTCTCCCTCCTCCCGTGGCTCATTGTTGCCTGTCATAATCTCTTTGTCCTGTGTTTGCAGCCCCAAGTCAAGCACCCAGAGGGCAGGAAAGCCAGACCATATCTTGAGGCATTTCTGGGACACTTGCAGCTCTCAATGTGGCATCTTGTTGCTTTCAGGGCACTCGGGAAGATCTCAGACACACTGCAAGCTGGAGCAGCCTGGCATGTCCAGCCTCCTGGGAGAGGAACAGCCCTGGGCAGAGATAGCCAGGAGGAAAAAGCTGCCCTGCCCAGTGGAGTTTTTCTTCATTCCTTGAAAGCCACAGAGACCTGCTGTGCGGGATTCAGGGCTAGAGGCAGCGCCAGGGCAGCACCGAGGTGGAGCTGTCGTGATGGATGACATGACACCATTCCCAAATGCCTCTACCACAGGTGACAGTGCCCAAAGCACTGCAGCTGGCACAAGGGGATGCTCAGAAATGATTCATCAGATGCTCCACTGTGAGGAGCATCGCAGTCAGCACCCAGTGTGGGGTTTAATCCCTGTCTGGCATGACATGAGCCACACTGGGACAGGAGATGGCAAGAACATTTCCCAGGCTCCCATGGGGACAGGTGGATGTTGTCCTTGATGCATTTACAGGAACAGGCAGTCTGTCTTTGCCAAGCACAGGTATTTCTGAGGTTTGCAGCTGGGGGACACAGGCTGCTGTGCCTTGGACCTGCTTCTAGAGGGGAACAACCATCCTGCCTTTGACCTAGGTCTGGGTCTGGCTAAACCCCCCAGGGGAGGTTTGTAAAGGAGAGGTGAGGTGTGAGACAATTTTACAGTGCTGTGGCCTTGCACTTGAGCTGCTGCTCCTGTCTTTGAGTGTGCAGCCTTGAGCCTGGCAGCAGTCCTTGCTCCTTCTGGAAAAGTCCCCCATCTGTCCCAGTACAGAGGGGATCGTGCTGTCCCCAGAGGGACAATGGTGCCTAGAAGGCTGGCTGAGTGTTTGCCCCAGGGAGCAGAGTTGGAGATGCAGGAGAAGGGATACTGGCTTGGCCAGGGAGGGAGTATCACATAATTCGGCCTTTCAGGTACAGTAACAAGAGACACTGGCAGCATATCAGATCATTTTATTGCCACAGCAGCCGTGGGCAAGACCCAGTTCCCAGAAGGGGTCTGGGTCCAGCCCCTTTACCCCTCTAATACTGTTAAGATGAACCTCGAGCCTCCAAGCACAAGTGCTGAGCATCCTCCATCTGGGTTGCCATGGAGCAGCTCTGGGGCATCACTTCCATCCTGCTGCCTGCACCTCTGGGAGCTGGAGGCCGGCAGGGAAAAGTGAAGCAAGGCCAAAGGTGCGGAGAGTGCCTATCCTGTAACCACAGGGGCTGCCACCATGTCTTGCTCTGGGGCTGCTGGCAGTGGGGAGCAGCAAGAGCCCCCTCAGCCCCCTCAAACCTCCATGCCAGGCGCCTGCCCCAGGCCCAGCGCCTGCACCAGGTCATCGCTGAGCCCGCTCTTCAGCGTCCGCCGCACTGTGGGAAGAGGAGAGTGTGGCACTGGCAGCACAAGCAGCACTGGGGGCCAGAGTCCCCAGGCACTGGGGCCAGGGTAATGGGGTGCAGTGGCATGGACTGGTCTCAGGGTACATCCTGTCTGGTGGGCTCAGCATGTCAGGTCATAGGTAGCCCATGGGTAAGGAACCAGACAGGGCATGGGAACAAGGACACAAAGGACAAGGCATGGGAACTGAGCCTAGAGACATGGAGATGGGACGAGGCATACAGAGTACAGAGACAAGGAGATGGAACAGAAGACAGCAACAGGGACAGAGATAAGAGGGAGTATGGGGATTGGGCAGAGCCTGGGAAGAGAGATGGGGCAGGGCATGGCAACAGAGATGGGAAAGGGTAAGGGGACAGGGACGCAGCTGGGAAAAAGCATCTGAGCAGGGACATAGACATGGGACAGGGATACAGAGATGGGACAGAGTACAGGGACAGAGTGGGAACACAGATGGAACAGGGCACAAGGACACAGGGATGCAACTTACAGGACTTCCTATTGACACGGGACCTCCTGCGCTCCTTGTTGGGACAGGGTCGGGGGTTGGCATTTTGAGTCACCGATTTCACCAGCTGGTCCATGATTTCATCTGAAGCATCATCGGGTGAGCTGGGAACATCTTCCTGGGCTGGGGAGCTCTGGGTCGGAGTGCCATGCCCTGTTCCTGCATGGGGACAATGAAGATGCTGGCACCAGCTGTTCCCAGCCAGCTGGACATGCCTTGAGTTCCTTTGCCATCCTGCTCCTACCCTGGCTGGCTCGGCTGCGGCGGGCAGGGATATCTGTGGGGGAGGTCAGCACAATCTTCATGCTCTCATGGCCCGCTTCCATCTGCTCCTTGGGGCTGCTGGACACCACAGCAGGTGGCAGAACTGCCTCGGCAATGCCGGAGAATTTCTCAGTCTGCAACAAGAGGAGAGGTTGTGTTGGCGACCTGGGGAGCCTCAGCTCCTGGTGACACCCAGGCAAGTGTCCCCATACCTCGGTGATGAGGCGTCCCCGGGTTTTGCTGCGCTCGCGGTGGGCGGCGCGTTTCTTCTGCTGCTGCAGGACACGCTCCCGGCAGGTGCGGTACTCCAGGGCGAACTCCCGCAGCAGTTTGCAGATGGACGTCACCTTCACGTCCCGTGCCGCACTCACTGGGTACCCCAGGTACAGCAGGAAGGAGTGAAACCTAGGGGAACATCAGTCACAGAGGGCCACCAACAGGACTACAAGATTCCTGCTGTGTCCCCAGGCCACCAACCTGTTGAGGACACGCCTGTGCACCACCTTCAGGACGAGGATGCGCTGGGTGCTATCCTTGAGGAACTCTGTCAGCTTGGTCTTCAGCACTGGCTTGGTCTCGTGCTTGGCAATCACCTTCAGGTTGTGCCAGGAGGCCCTGCACCTCCGCTCCAGCTGCACCAGGCTGTTGGCCAGCTCTTCAAAGTCAACCTGGAAGAGTGAGATGTCAGTCCTTGGCCATGCTGGTGTAGCTGGGCAGCCACAGGACCACACCCTCCCCTTGCCCAGGTGTCACCTGCCTGGCCTCACCTTGGCGGAGCGGGTGATGGAGGCAATTTCTGAGTAGAGGTCAGTGGTTTCTGGGAACTTCTCTACCACCATCTGGCAGAGATGGTAGAGCAGGGACTGCCGGTGTACTGTGTCCTTCACTTCTGACACCTTCTCCAGGTAACCAAGCTCAAAGCCTCTGCTCTGAAACCCAATGGACTCAGCAGGGACTCTCCTCCCTACTCCAGCAGACCTACAGTCTGCAGATCCACTGGGTCCCCACCAGCACCTCCCAGCTCCCCAGACCCTTCTGGGTGCCCATACACTGTGGCTGGTCCTCACCCTGCTCCTCACCTGGGAACCATTCAAGAAGTTGCCCATGGCCAGCAGTGTGGCTAAGATGCACTTGAATGTGTGATTTCTGGCCAGCTGTTCCATGCCTAACTTCAGATCAAAGAGCGGCTCTGCAATCTCCTGGGTGAGGGGAGAAGCAGGTGAGATCCCTTGGCCACTCTCTTCCTTGGGAGCTTCAGCATTCACCCATGGGGACAACCACCTCCTGATCAACCCAAGCCCATGCTTGCCTTGGGGACCTGCAGCCCATCCCCAGCAATGGGATGGCATCTCCCACGTTTGGATATGACTGGTCCTCACCTGAAACATGCTTAGCTCAGTGCTTAGCACTGCTGGGGTGTCAGTGCTGGAAGGGCAGAGGGGAGATGGGGTACATGGCTCCGTACCTGCTCCAGGCTCTCATAATCCAGCTTGAAGGCCCAGAGCTGGAGCCTCGCCGTGAGGTCACTAATGGAAGACAGGGAGAGCAGGAACTGCTCTGCAGAGCCCAAAGGCACATCAGGATTGGCCAACTGGGCCTCCTGGATCTTCTGTTTTTCCTCCTCAGTTGGGACCATGGTTAGGATTTTCTGGAGCATGGAAAGGATATGTCAGACTCCATACATGGGATGTGTCACCCAGGAATCATGGCACTTCTCCCAGCCTGGGCAAATCACCTGCTGAGGACCTCAGAGGAGCTGAGGTTGCTTCTCTTGTGCTCACCTCAATCCCTTCCTTACTGACTGCAAACTCATCAAAGTTGAGCACAGCTGTCTTGATTATATGGATGGGTGGCAGCACGGTGAGGCCAATGTTGATGGCATTGCTCCTCTTGGGGTCCAACACCACCACCACCTTCTTCCCATCAATGGCTTTCTGCAAAGAGGACAGCCAGGCAAAGCACTCGCTTTCATGAACTTACAAACACGGGCAACCAAACACAGACCAGGCAGTGAGCCAAAACAAATCTGTGCACTGCCCATAATCACCCCCACTGAGCCTCCAGGCTTCTGCTGCCCATCCTTGACATAGGGTAGGGGTGACAGTGCATGCTGAGGGTCCCCACAGGAACCCACAGCCTTCTTCCCACCCCTCAAGTGCCCTCGGCCAATGGGTGCCCACTGCTACCTTTGAGGTTGGTGCTTCCTTTGACCGTGACTCAAAGAGATGCTCCAGTTTGGCAGCATTGACCTCAACATTCTGCAGGGATGCCCAGAGTGTCCCCTGGCCAAACCTGCCAGGCCCCACAGTGCCATCCAGCTGCTTCAGCTCCTTCCAGAAGAGCTTCACTGTCCTCTTCTTTTTGGCCTGGGAGGGACCATCTGTTGTTGAGGGACCTGGTGGCCCTGGTAGGGGTGGGCAGCCAGGGACTGCAGGAGGTGGAGGTGGTGGTGGTGGGCAACCAGGGAGGGCAGGAGGTGGAGGTGGTGGTGGTGGGCAACCAGGAAGGGCAGGAGGTGGAGGGGGAGCCATGAATGTTCCAGCACTCATTGCTTCAATGCCAGGAGAGAGGAAAGACCCGTTGGTCACTGGCCCAGTGTCCAGGATGTCAAAATCTTCTTCTTCCCCCAAATCAGTGAAGTCCAGGTCCTTGATCTTCAGCTGCACGGGGATGGTCTCCAGGCGCTCCCATGTCAGCTCTGTGTCCTTTTTGATGGGCATCATCCCGGTGTTCTCCAGCTTCTGTGTGTGGGTCTCATCATCTATGCTGGACATGGCACGTACCAGCTTGGCATGGGCACTGGCTACTGGCCCGTCTGGAGCCCTGCCACAGTGCCGGGCACTCTCCTGCTCCTGGCTGCTACTTCCCTTGGTGTCCGTCTCTGCCTCACCCTGGATCTGGGGGGATAAAGGTACTTCACGGAACATCTTCTCCCTCCCTGACTCCGAGGAGCCCTTGGCATAGAGCATGTCCAGCATAAACTTGGTGTCAGAGGAGATGGTGCTGCACGAGTCAGTGATGTCAGATCGAGCCAAACGAGACCCTGCAGGGAGAGAGCGAGAAGCTGGAACAATCTGCTTGGAGGGGGCAGGTGGTGCTGGGCTCAATGTGGAGTTGGAGTCCTGCTCCACAGTGGGATGTGCTCGGCAAGGAGAACCACCAGCCCCTCCAAGGTTCTGTGTGTCACGGGCACGGGATTGGGACTGAGGGGCTACTAATCCCCACCCCAGGGACCCAGATGAGCTGGGAACACACACCCTGGCAGCACCTACTTATGCTGGGTGGCTCCATCCCAGAATCAGAGGTGCCGTGGTCTCTTTCCCATGCAAGAGCAGTAGGATGCTCCAGTGTGGTATCGCTGAGGACATCGAGCTGTCCCTTGGCCATGGAAGAGATCTTCTCCTTCTGGGATGCAGCCAGGTTCTCCAAAAAGCGAGCTCTGCAAGATGGGGTGGATGTTGGCTGGGAGCAAAGCAGAGATGGGGACAACAGGGACAACTGGCAAACCACGCCATGCCACACTGCACAGCCAGTCCCACAGCCCTGAAACCCCCTGCACTGGCCACACTGCATCGGGGACACCAAGGATTCAACCTCCAAGCCCTGCAGAGAGAGGCGATGGCCCCATGGCTGTGGCAACAGGGTGCTGCTGTCACTAGTTGGTCCCAACAGACCTGGTGCTCACTGCAACCCTCATCCAAAAGCTGCAAAACCCAGCAGGGCACCAAGGCAGAGACTTGAGGGCACACTCCTGCTCCTCATGCCCTGTATGGCTGGAGCCTGGACACCTCCAGCTGGGTACCAGTCCAAGGAAGTGCATGCCTGGAGACACACGCATGCCTCTACTTACTCAAACTTCTTCAAAATAGGCTTGTCCCCATGCAAGGAGGGGGCATTCTCCCGCCTGAGGGAAAACAGGGGTTAGCCCCCACTGGTGGCAGACCCCAGGGCTCATGCATCCTGCTCACATCCACCTGGCAGCCCTCCAGCATGGAACCCTTGCCCCATGGCCCCAGGATTCACAGGGAGCCAGGACAGCCCTGGAAAGTCCCTTCCTGCCCAGGCGCCACATGGCATTGGGTGCTGGAGAGATGGGACATCATCTCCTGCACCAGGTTAGGACATGTGGAGCAGGCTGTGCCACCCCCAGCAAGGACATCTCACCCCAAAGCAGGGATAAGAGGGTGACACATCCTGTGAGGTGATGGGGGAGTGGGTTGAGGTCCCACAGGTAGGACTTGAAGGGGAGAGCCAAGGGATGGGGGCAGAAAATGCCTGCTCCCCCCAGAGCATCATAGGATAAGGCAAGGGAGAATTGATAGGACATTAAGCTGAAAGAGAGTAAGTCTAAATTGGATATTAGGAAGAAATTCTTCTCTGTGAGGGTGGTGAGACACTGGCATGGGTTGCCCAGAGAAGCTGTGGATGTCCCACCCCTCTAAGACCAGGCTGGATGCTTTGAGCAACCTGGTCTAGTGGAGGCATTGGAACTAGATGTTTTTTAAGGTCCCTTTCAACCCACACTATTTCAGGATCCTATGATTCTATGATCATGCTGGGAGGGAGCACACACATGCAGAGCCCAGGCACTTACCAGACAGGGGCAGTTTGGTGCAGCCTGCAAAAGGAAAGACAGAAAGAGTGGGCAGAGGAGAGGGCAAGCGTGGGCAGAGAGGAGAATGAGGAGGAACTGGAGCACAGCTGTGCATGCCCGAAGGATGCCTTGGAGCCCCTGGCTGGACCCTTTGATACCTGCTGCCCCCTCATACATCCCTCCAGCTCCAGTGCCCCGCAGGGAAAGGCAGAGTGTGCCCTGGGATGGACACACCTCATGCTCCTGGGAGCCCATCCTGCTGCTCTGAGGGATCTCCGTGCACCCAGCCCCTCCTGGCTCCTTACTTGTAGACGCTGCGCTCTCCTGGGCCTGGGGGCTGCTCCTTCTCGGCCGGGGGGGAGGCCAGGGCCAGCCGCACGCTGGATGTGCTGTTGTAGATGCTGGTGGGACAGGGTCTGGAAGAAGTTGACAGGGACTGAGAGCAGGTCCCACAGGACTGCTCTCCACCCTGGCACCAGCAGTGGATCCAAGTGCTGCCTATGTGGCATCTCAGTGTCTTCACCATCCCAGGAGCATCCCTACCAGACCACCTCCAGCTGGACTTACTTTGCTGGGCTGTTTGCTGCAGGGATAGGCAGGGTACCCTCAGCTGGGGGCTCCTTTGGAGTGCCAGGAGACCCCAGCAGTGGCTGGGCATCGGCACTGGAATCCTGGGAGCCACCCTGGGATCGCCATCCACGCCGGCCCTCATCTGTCCTCCTCCGCTCTTTGCGTCCCCCTAGGGGCGGCTCTTCCACATCATCCTCCAGCTTGAGAGCACTCTGTGGAGAGTCCAGGGGCATGGCACCGGGCACAGCAGCATCCCTGCGACCCCATGCACTCACCCTCCCTGCTGGAGGCCGGTGGCACATGGCCAGATCCTGCTGGAGCCCCACTCACCTCGTAGAGTGTGAACTGCTGCTTCAAGTCGAGGTCAGTGCCCTTGCTGCTCAGGTACTGCTGCACCACCTGCTCCATGCCCTGCTGTTCCAGGCAGTCGGTCACGTCGTAGAAGGTGTCCTGGTCTGGGAGGGCTGCCAGCGTCTGGGCAGAATCAGAGGGATGCTGCTGGCACTGGAGTGACCCACACTGAGCCCCAGCAGTGTGGCACCACGAGGACACCCCCACAGACCTTGTTGATCAGTGTCATGGTGAACACCAGCAGCTCCGTGTCAGCCCCGTTGCGCTGCTCCAGGATGGCCATCAGGTTGGACCATGGACAGGCACCTGGGAAAAGAGGCATGAACAAGTGACATGCAAGCCAGGAGGGGACATTGTCCCCCAGCAGAGACCTCGCAGGAGGCTGGAGCTGCACTCACCCTTTGCCTGGTCCACGGCATTGACTGCACGGATGAGCAGCAAGGCGTTGGGCTCTGTGTACTCCACAAACACCAGGAGCAGCTTCAGTGCCATCTTTACCACCAGGCGAAACTGGGACAAGGGATGGAAGCTGGGACAGCAGCAGTGACAGGGCCTGCCAGCATGCTGCTGGGGCACTGTGGGGTGGCTGTGCCCATGCCCCAGGACTGGGAGATTTGCTGTGGGGCCAGGGACCTGCAGCTGTGAGGCTGATGCCCAAGAAGCACTGGGAAGGGAGCTGGAGCAGGAGTGTCTTACTCAAGCTCTGTGCCTGGGAATGTGGTCACATCAGGATGGGGAGGTCTGCAGATCCTGGGTGACCTCCAGATGGCTGGGAGCAGGACCCAACACAAGCAAAGGTACCAGGGTACCAAGCCCAGAGGCAGAGAGTGAAGTACATCCTCTGAGGGATGGTGCAAGGGGACATCCACAAGCAGGGAGGGGGGTGCAGTGGAGGGCACAGATAGCCCCCCAAGAGCAACAGGCACTCACTGGGCTTCCTGACAGCGTGTACAGCCACTGGACAGTCTCATTGTGGTTGATGACACCTTGCATCCCATCCATGAAGAGCATGATCTGGCTCAAGGCTGCAAGGCAGAGTGGGCAGGCTGATGGTGCAGCAGGAAGGGGTTGGGAATTCCCATCCCTGCACAGCATCACCACAGCAAGGGCAATGTCTGGCTGCTGGGAAGGCAGAGTAGCCCTGGAAGACTTTCTGGCTTGCCTGCCCTGAGTGCCAGCCTTCCTCCCTGGAGATAAGCATAGAATCCTGGAACGCTTTGGGTTAGAAGGGACCTTAAAGACCCATTCCAACTCCCCTGCCACAGGCAGGGACACCTTCCATTAGACCAGGTTGCATCAAAGACCCATCCAACCTGGCCTTGAACATTTCCAGGGATGCGGCATCCACAGCGTCTTTAGGCAACCTGCTCCAGAGGTGCCCTATGCCCAAATACCAACCCCGGAGGATGTAATTCTGGTAGTTCTGGTCGGCCTCTGCCCCCACTTTGATCAGGCATGTCAACCCCTCCAGGTTCACGAACTCTGGCACCAGGTCCTTGTCCTCCTGTGGGGAGAAGGCTGAGTGTTACCACACTGTGGGGTGGGCAGCCAGCCCTGGGGGATCCCCTGCTCCCCTACCGCACCGCCATCACCTCACCTGGAAGAGCTGCTTCAGGGAGAAGAGGGACCTCCGCAGCTCTGGCCCCTGTGAGTTGTACAGCTTCTCTGAGAGGAAAGGAAAGATGTGGTGTGAGTGTCTCACTGCTGAACCAGGGCTCCCAAATGCTCCCAGCTTCGTGGGAAAGCCCCACATCCTGACTTATCCTGATCATGATCCCTGTGCCATCACCCCAGCATTGCCCCGGATGTGGGACACACTGGCTGGAAGCAGCTGCTGATCCACAACTACATATTTCAGCCCTCCCACTTTCCTATTTCCTTTTTTCACCCTCTTTTTCTGACCAGCAATGACACAAATATCCCCTCTGGTTTCCTGTACAGAACCTAAACAGGAACATAGGCAGGAGGTTGAGCTACTTTTAGCCATCCCTCCCTGGGCACAGCCATGCCATGGTTCCAGAGTTCCCAGCAGCCCCAGGGCTTGGGAAAAACCACAGGATGAGGATAGGAAGGCCCAAAGTGTGACATAGGTTGCTCGGGGACAGGACTGTCACTGGGCTGGAGACTATGTGCTTGTGGGGGTGGTGCCTGCAGGCAGGAGCCAACAGGGGCATTGGGAAGCTTGAAGGCCCCATGAAGACACCAAAGCCATTGGGAGCCAGCACTTCCCACATGCAAAAATTGAGTTAGCCACACATCCCAACTTATTTGGGTCAGGTTTAGAGCTGTAACAAGCAGAAAAAAAGGATGTCCAAGTAGTCCTCCAGACATGCCCTGTAAAACACAGTGTCCCAGCAGCCTCCTCCGCTTGCTTATCAGCTTGTCAGAGAGCTGAGAGGGAAGGCAGAGCTGCTGGGAGGAAAAGCAGAAGAGCTCAGGGTTCAGACAGAGCCTGGGAACTGCTGGCAAAGAGCATGACCATGACTCTGACCCTGGGCTTCCTGCCCCTTCCTGTGTGGTTCAGCTGCAGCCCTGCACAGCCAGCTGATGCCCATCTGGCATCACTCTGCTCAGTGCTTGTTTTCCCCCTGCCAAAGACAAAAAAAAGGCTTGAGACTCCTGAATATTTTGCAGGACCTCAGAGCAAGCTCCCTGAACCATGGCAGCACTTTCTGCTGAGCAAGAGCCTTTTGTTTATGTCTTCACAGCTATATTTAGAGCTTGCCTGAATGACCCAGAATAACCGCAGTGGGTGGTGGGTTCCCAGCCCAAGAGGCAAAAGTCCTGATTTCTGAGGATGGAGGGGATTAACCCAGCGGGTACCCCATGAGGACCACATCCCCTGATCTCTGGGAGGAGTTATGGGGTGGAAGCAGTCCTCTCCATCACAAAAACCATGGCCAAAACTCACTGCAGAGGCCAAACCTCCACCATCCAGGGCAGTGGAGCTGCTGGAGCAGCCTGGAGGAAGGAGAAGCCCCGACTCACCGATGATGGCGTGCACTCGGACAGAGAGCTGCGTACGCAGGATCAGGGTTGGCCGTCTCCCCTTCCTAAGGTGGAGGAAAATGTGGTGTGAGTGCCTGCAATGGGATCACCACAGCCCCTGGCTCCTTGCCCATAGTGTTCACACACACATGGGGTCCCTGTGTCCCCACAGGACTCAGGTCCCCCATGTGCCTCACCTGACCTCCTCATAGAAACCCTCCAGATCATCCTTCTGTTCCAGCAGGGACAAGTCAAGGTCCAGGTAGTGTCCAGAGGGTGAGACCTGCAGCGTGCAGTCCTCCAGCTGGGGATGCAGACAGCCAGGCTGAGCACCCACACCCACCACAGCCCTACTGGCTCCCAGATCATTCCCAGGTCACCCTCCTCCCTGCACCAAACCCAGCTGGCAGACACATCCTGGAGTGGGGTGGCACGTCCCACCTGTCCCCAGTCACTGGCTCTGCAGGGAGATGCCCCAACACCTTCTGCCTCAGCCTGGTGCTGATTGTGGAGAAACATGCAGCTCCAGGCTGGAAAAGGCTGAGTGAGGGCGGTCCTGCCACCATGGAGCTCCTTGGCAATCCCTGGGTGGGAACCATGGCAAGAGGCTGATTGGCTCCCTGGGGCTCCCCTTAGCAGGGGTGTGACTGGGGCAGGTTCCCTCAGAGGGCTGGCAAATTGCCCCCGCCTGCAGGGACTGGGTCTGAGGGAACTACCAGGCACCCAACCCAGCCAGGGACACCCTAAAGCAGGGCAAATCCCTGGGATGTGCCCTGGCACACCCTCTGACTCAGCCCAGAGACACGTGGCCTCTTCCATCAGGATGTGGATAAGCACAGCCCTGAGACAAGGCTGGGGCGAGGGGCATCTTCCCAGAAAGTCCATGCACAGCAATCATGGTGCACAGATAGTGGGCACAGAACCCACAAAGTCCATGAGGCACCCTGGAGCCAGCAGCACCCCACAGCACCCAGGCAGGTCTTCTGGGTCTGGCAATTTACCCTCGAGGCACGAGTAGAAGCAGAGGGAGGGCAGTGCCAGCACCCTGCTTCCCCTGCACATCTGGATCGGTTCCTAAAGCATTTGCAGCTCCCCGGCTCCACCCTCTCGCTCCTCATCCCACCTCCAAGGAACAGATCTGCACGGCAGGAACTGAGGACTGGGGGTAAAACCCCATTATTAAAGCTGCTCGTGGTGCAAACAAGAGTAAGCAGTGCAAGCAGCAATAGGAGGCAGAAGTGGGATCCATCAGCCATCTAAAACCCCACCTCAATTTCAGCCCCAAATTGCAAAAGCTCCAAGCACAATCCTGTGGCTGAGGAGCTCAGATGGGAACAGTCACAGCTCCTCTGCCTTTCCCATCAGTGTCTTTCCCCACTGTGGCCCTGGAGATCTCACAGCAATACTGGGTATGGCTTCTGCATCTCACTGGGATTCCTCTCCATGACATTCCCATCTCCTTGCACCCCAGCACTGTGCACGAGCTCACACATATGAATTCACTGTGTGACATTAATACCACAGAGTAAAATGCCACATGCATGAAGTAATTAGTACTGACCACGCCTAATGGGCAATTTGGCGGAACACTATTGCTGGGTTGGACGTTGATGTGTCCCACTCCACCTCCCGTGGTCACTGGCCACACCAGCCAGTCATGGCAATGTGCAGCAAACACAGGTTGCTGGCACCGGGCAGGTACTCCTGGCTGCCAGCTCTGTGTCTACAGTGTGAGTCCCTAACACTGACCCCACACAGGGTTTGCTCACTGGTGAATGCTTCAATTCCTCCACTGGGACAGGCTGTCCTGCATCCCTGCATCTACCTGGACATCCCTGCATCCAGCCAGCCAATCCTGCATACTCCTGGGCATCCTCCCAGACATCTCTGTATCCTCCTGGCCACCCCTGTATCCCCACAGGCATCTCTGCCAGTCTCCTGGGGATCCCCTCAGGCATCCCTGCATCCATCCAGGCGCTCAAAGACAGCAAAGAGCAAATCACCCCCAGTACAAAAGCCTTGCCTTCTCTGGGCTGCCACAGCCCCAGCAAGCCAGAGTTAACATCCCCAGCTCCTTTGAGGCTGGTGACATGTCCCAGCTGGCGGGGGGAGGCCAAGCCCCTGGGACCTGACTCCACGTATTTCCTGCGTGAGCTTGGCAATGTTTCCCACTCGGGATGCTCCAAGCACTGGCCCTGGTTTGGCTGTGGCCTCCCTGGGGATGGAGAGGCCAGCCCATGCTCCTGCTGCCCTGCCAAAAATCCTGGGCAGCACTTCCACATCAGGGAGCAGCAACTGCCCCAGAGCCAGGGGTTATTCCGACAAGGGGTTTATACCCTGTAGGATCAAGCTGGGATCTCAGTGTCACGATGTTGTGGGCAGCAAGTTGTGGTCACAGGTTACTGACAGCTCCCAGTGCAGGGTGACTCTGATCCATCTGTCTCCTGCATGATAAACCATTATAAACCATTATAAAACGAACCAGATTTTGAGGGCAATGGGGACTTGAGGGCAAAGCAGACCCGGGAGAGAAGAGTGTCCCACACTCACACAATCCAGCCTGCAGCCCCTGGGAGTCCCAGCCACCCTGCAGCAGGATGGATGTCCTTCACCCATTCATGGGGAGGTTCTGGGGTCTTGCTGAGGACATGATGCTGGTGCCAGCCCTGATGTGGAACAAGGACCCATGACTTGGAAAATGTTTCTGTCTGTGTTGAATGCCTCATCCCTGGAAGTGTTCAATGCCAGGTTGGATGGGTCTTGGAACAAGAGGTCTGATAAAAGGTGCTCCTGCCCATGGCAGTGGGGTGGAGCAAGACGATCCCTTTTTAAGGTCCCTTCAAACCCAAACCATTCCAGGATTCAACGGACGTGTGATGGAAACCTCCCCACCTCCAATATGGAGACATTGTCTCTGCACAGACGAACTTACACCACCCACCACAGCATCACATTTTCCTGCTCACCCCTATCACAGCATCCCCACATGGGAGGATGCTCCAGGCAGTGAATATCCTCTTTATCTGCCAGCAAAGGAAACACTTTTACCCCTTTTCTAACACTTTCTTTTTGCAGTAACCACAATTTCCCAACATCGCTGCACTCTTCTAGAAAGAAAAAGTATATTATTTAAATATAGTATGCAACAGTTAAACACAAGTCAGTGACAGGTCAGAAAGCCCTGGCATCACCAGTTGTTGCTCATCCTCCCAAAACACACAGGGGCTGATGGTCTACAGAGCTACGCCAGCCACAGGACCAACCCCAACTCCATCTAAGCACATTCACCTCAATTTAGTTGCAGGGCTAAGAGGGGTGTCCACTGCCAGGGAACCCAGATGCTTGTCCAGCCCTGCATGATGGATGGCAGCAACATGAGATGAGAACACTGCCACTGCATTATCCTGGGGGCACGAAAATAATACCCAAGCCAGGAGGGATCTCTGGAGGTCACACAGCCCAGAAGAGCAAACTTGCTTCCCTCTCAAAGCTCCTCCAGCAGGGCTCATTGCTCATTAACAGATCTCTTGTTGCTCATCAACAGACCTGTGGCAGTGGGGAGGACCCCAGTCGTAGGCAGCAGTTGGTGTCCTGGAAAAGCCATGGCATGAAAGCCATGGTGTCCTGAAAGCCATGGCTGCCTGGCTGCAGCTCCCTTCCCAAGATCCATGCAAGGACGGTGTTGGGAGCTGGGGAGTGCTGGGGGCTGCTGAGCACCAACACTCAGAGCCACTGATGACCCCTCCTCGCTGCTTTTGTGCCTTCCAGAGTTTAAATGAGGCAAAGACTCTCACCACAGCCCTCCTCAAGCCTGTTAGGAAACAGAGGGCAACAGGGCTGTGGAATGGGGATTGCACACTCCTTCTCACACAGAGATTGCCCCACCAGCAGGTCTATCGAGCACAAGAGCTCTCAGCAAGTTTATGGCATTGAGGCCAGTGAGCTGTTTGCTCTTCCCAGATTTCCGGGGGAGGAAGGAGAATGTAAAACTCTAGCCTGATGGGTTTTGCAATTGTTTGGAAAAATCCCCAGATTCAGAGGTGAGATAGCGCTCAAGGGAGCGAAGGGGCCTTTGGGGACTTTAAGGACAGCCAAAAAAACCTGCCCTGTCAAAACCTGCCTGCAGACGTTCAGAAAACCCAGGTCCACACCCTGCCCAAGGATCACCCAAGGGTACTAGAAAAATGCTGGAAAGCTGGAGAAGATAGTATCAGCCTGGAAGCAAACAATGCAGCAGCAGCAAACAAAGCAGGAAGGTATTTCCAAGCACAAACACACTTCCCGGAGAGCATGAAAAAGTCATCAGTGACAGGTCTTGTTCAGGGAGAGGAAGCACCAAGGGTGTCATGGGGCAGGACAGGCTATACAAGGCAGTGATGCTTGCATGAAGAACCTCTTGCTGATCTCTACGCTGTTCTAGCACAGGGAGCTGCTTAGCTGGGCCCAGCAAGGGTAGGGCTCAGCTGCTCTTCCATGGCAGCTCACCCCCTGGGTGCCTGTGGCTCAATCTTCCTCCAATGATGAGAGTACCCCAGCCCAGCTCTCTTCTCCTGGCTACTGCATCCTCTTCCAGTGCTCTGCAGGTCCAGGCATGCTGCCCAGCAAGACAAACCTGGCACCAGACATCCCCAGCTGAATTTTTTTACAGCCAGTTCCTTGGGAAAAATCCGACTGTTCATTTACTAATTTTAGGGCGGTGACTAATGGAGCTGAGTGCTACCTGGCACAAAAGGCACCAGGGGAGGCTTTGGCTGGTCATGCCAGGGGAACAACATCTGCACAGCTCCAAGGGTGTCAGCTCTGGATTTCGACTGAACTGGGTGGTTTGGGAGATGACCTCACTCCACAGGTTGTAAACCCTGGTGGAGAAGGCTCCCAATGAGCACATTTGCTCATGCAACTTCCAGCTTGTCAGGTGGGACATTCTGCAGCCCTTGCTGCCTCAGACAGCACTGTGTGGTAAAGGCAGCATGGTTTATAGCCTATAAAATCCAGAAATGTGGTTTATAGATCCAGAACAGGATCCAGGCTGTTCAACTATGGTTTCACCAAGGGTCATGGGATGATACAGGGAAACTACAGGAAAAAATTATCCAGAGCTTGGCTTAGGCAGAGAATAGAGCCTGAAATCCCAGGGTCGACACACTTCTGCTGGGCACAGGATCTCCTTGCTATGCTCCCGCCCTCGGGAACGCAGTGTCCAGTCTGCCCTCCCCCCTCCCACTGCCCCGTGCCACCATGGCAGCACTCCGGGCTGGCGATCCCGTTACAGCCAGCTCCTGCCCAGGGAGCACAGCACACGCCTGAAATTTGAGTTTGCTCCATTCGTCATGTCTCCAGGCTGTTTGTTCCCAAACAAACTCCCTTTAGTCACCGCCTAAAAATCCCATGACAGCGACATAAGACGCTGCTTCTTTGCTCCAAGAAAAATGAAAAGGGGAATAAATGCAAGGGGTTTTTTTTGGTTCAGGCAAAGGTCTCAAAGTGATCCCCTCTCCCCTGGAATGCCAGCAAGCTCAGTGCCGGGAACACCGAGCTGATTTCCCCTCCCCTGCTGCCCCATCTCTCCGCTCCGGCTCTGACTCCAAAATCCCCCAGCCAGTCGGGGTTCCTGCCTCCCTTCCCTGCACTCCTGTAGTGCTGCAAGACGGGGATGCTCAGCTACTGCCAAGCTCTGCTGGGTCCCGCGTTCCTAAGGGAGAAAACAAGCCTGTCCCCATCCTGAGAAAGATGCTCCAAGAGCATCACGCCCACAGCAGACACGCAGGGAGGGTACCCTGTCTCCCCTGTCTCCTCCACTTCCCAGCCCGAGACAGACTTGAGGACACACAAACAAGACACGGTGCCTCGCTCCACACTGGGCCTCCTGCCTTCCTCCCAGCTGAAGGAAATTGCTCAGCATGAATTTCCGTACTGCTGTCTGGTGACAAAGCTGCTGCCGGACCGGTGAGGGGCTGGAGGGGCTGGTGGACCCCACCATCACCTCCCGAAGTTTCAGGTGCCGCAGCAGGCAGGAGCGCTGCAAGGGTCCGAGGCGGAGCCGGTATGCTCCGCTCCTGGTTGCCGGCGTGGAAGTGCGGGGCCGGTGGGGAACATGCTGCCTTGCTCAGCCCCGACGACACGGGGATGAACGCCTGTCCTCATCCTGCTTCCCCCTGCCGGGGTTCCTGCCTGCTCTGAGCAGCACATCCCCTTCCTCCCGCCGACTCCTTCGGGGCCGGCCGAGGCTGGCATCTCCCGCAGGAGCTCACAAATCCCGCCGTGACTCACACCGGGAGCGCTGCCCGGGACACACCGTCCGATCCTTTTCCCCCCGGTCCCCTCATGCCAGCAATGCCCACCCTGTCCCCCGCACACGGTGCCCGCACGGTGCTTTCCCCGTCGCCCCGGTCCCTGCTCACCGGCAGCGGGCACCCGACCAGGCGGTGCAGCGCGGGCAGCTGCGCTCCCAGGGCCAGCGCCTCCTCCACGGCGTAAACCGGGGCCCGTCGGGGCTCCGGGAAGCTGCCGAAGGCGAAGGGATCCGCGTCCTCCAGGTACTGCACCCGGCATGGCACCGTCGCCTCCGCCGCCTCCACCACCGCCATGGCCCCGCCGCCGCCGCGGGCCCGTGCGACAGCGCCAGGGCGGCCCGGCCCCGGCCCCGGCCCGGCCCCTTCGCCCCCCCCGGCCGGGCCCGGCTCCGGAAAAGCCGCTCGGCGCGCCCTCCCGTGGGCACCCGAAGGATGCTCCGGTTGCTGTGGGCTCTGGGGGGCTCCACTGGAATGCTCCGGCATCAGGGATGCTCCAGGCCTCAGAGGGATGCTCCGGGTTCTGAGGGGCTCCATCAGGGTACCCCGGTATCGAGGATCTCCAGAACGCAGGTTGCTCTGGCCAGGGGTGCTCCAGGCCCTGTGGAGCACCACTGGGATGTTCCAGGATGCTTCAGGCCTCATGAGGTTCCAGGCTGCTCCGGGATCCAGCTGGGTGTGCTCGTGAACTGGAGCATGGATGGGCAGCTGGGCTCAATCTCCCCATCCTGGGGCAGGGCAGAAGCAGCTCAGGATGAACTTCTTGGATCCAGGGGTGTTGTGGTGCTGCCCTGGAAGCAGGGCATTCTGAGCTCACACTGCAAAGCAAAGCTTGTGTAAAACCCATTTTTCTTTCTTTTTGACAGATTACCTGGGCAACGACAATGATCAGATGTGATGGATCAGTGGGCAGGGAGTTTTCCCCTTGCTCCCGCCTCCAGCCTTTGGGTTCTGCTGGAAAAGATTTGTAGCACATTTGTACCCAGGAAAAGAGATGGGAAAAGGTGATGCCACAGAGGCTCCCAGGGAAATGTCCTGTGGCACATTCCTACCCGGCCAGTGGGCTCAGCTTGGCACTCAGCATCTGAAAGTGCCCATGCCAGAGGTCTTGCTGTGTCTAAGGTGTCCTGTCCTGTCCTCCAAGGACATGTGGACACAGGTCAGAGCTGGCTCTCCGTGGAGCACTCTGCCAGCGTCCCTTCTTGCCCCCTGCCCAGCATCCCATCTCCCTGGGCTGCTTGGGCATAGCTTGCTGCCCACCCAGGACATGGGGTCCTGGATCTCCTGGATTGGGAGCCTCAGGGACAGGGTGTGGGAGATTGGGCACCTCTCAGGGCATGGATGGCCTAATCAGCAAGCAGGAGGTTTTAGGAGTATCTGAGAGGGGCTGAGGAGGTAAAGGGAAGACAGAAATTTTGGGGGCCCCCCGTGGGTGTTCCCAGGCTCGTCCACAGGCAACATCTGGTGCAGGGGTAGATGGTTTCAGCTGGGAAGGGAGTGGCTGGGAGGGGGATTGAGTGTGGAGGATGCCTAGGAATTTGGCGGGTGCGTGATGACTAAGGGGAGACTCAGGCAAAGCAGAGGCACGGGGGGAGGGCATGGAGGACTTAGGGTGATGCACCGGGACAGCTGCAGAGAGGACTGAGACGGGGACAGGGGACTGGCATGGGGCAGGGGGCTCCGGGAGGGTGCGGATGAGCTGGGATGGAGGGGGAGATGCAAGAGGTAAGTAAGGNTGGCCGCCTGGATCCTGGTAGCCAGCCTGGCCAAGATCGGTGAGTGTCCCCATGTCCCCACCCGCTCCGGTCCCCCGGGAGCAGCCGTGCCCACCCCCGGGCAGGCAGGGGGGATGCGGCATCCCCGGCGGGCGCAGGGGCACTCGGGACGAGGGGTGTCACCACATGCTGGGACACTGGTCATGGGGACAAATCCGTCTGGTCACCACTCTCAGCTGGGTTGCGGAGGTCGGGGACCACCCCACATCCTCCGTGCCCTGCCGTGGGATGATGTGCGGCGACGGGATGAAGGTACCACCCGAAGGAAAAGGTGGGGGCCCGGGCTGTTTTTTCCTGCGAGGGATGGGTGGATAGATGGGTGGGCACAGAGGATGGATGGTTCATGAGAAGAGAAGCCCTAAAGGATGTCCCGCGTTCCCAAAGGCTGGCACAGCACCTGCCATTGGCAGGTCAGGAAGCCATTGTTCCCTCACAGCCCCGGGGAAAGGCTCGGTGGTGGCAGTGCCAGGCAGGACGTGCTCCCAGCAGCCTGGGGTTGTCAGGTGCCTGCAGTCTCCTCCGATGGGTCACTCTAGATCAGCCTTGGACTCTTGTGCTCCCCGGCACAGGACCACGCAGCCGGGGGAGGCTCTGCTGTGAGAGGCTGCGTGGGAAGGCACAATGAGGATGTGTGTGAGCTGTGCAGGGCTGGGCTCCCCACCAGCATCCAGAGTGCTGGGGAGGGGACACCCGTGCATGGGTGGTAAGCAGGGGCACCCAGAGGGCTGGTCCCCCACAGTGCTCCTGCCTGCTGTGCTGGGCCCAGGGGATGAGATTATGACCTTGAGCCAGGTTTTCTCCCACTGTGGTCACAGCCCCTGTGGTGGGGGCACAGACCCTCTTAGTTTCAAGTTGGATCAAGAAATGTGGGTTCAGAGTTAGGCAGGAGAATCTCTGATCAGCCAGGGATGTGCAGCAGCACTCATTACATAGGGGACAGCTACAGCTGAGACCACCAGCTGGCCTCTTCCTGTCCCAGGCATCCTTGTGGATCTTCCGTTCCTCTCCTTCCTTACCTTCTCACAAGACAGACCTAAAGCCTCGCAAGGAATGAATTAAAAGGTATCATGAGTTTAAAAATACAACACTCTGCTGTAGCTGTGCCACCTCCAGCTGCCGAGTGCGTCCCTCCTACCTGCAGAAGATCAGAGAGAAAATTCCCTTCCCTGGCTGTTTTCTTCTCTCTGACCTCTCCCCAGAGCTGCTCCTGTGCAGGTTTCCATGGACATGCTGCCCTCAGCCACCCTGGATTTTGTGCGGGTGGTGGGTGCAGGGGGGCCTGAGCTGGGATCATTCCCAAACCTCCAGATCTGCCACATTCTTCCAGGCCTGATGCTGATGGCTACTCTCCTCTGTCTGTGGCTGATAGCTTCAAGCTGCCAGTAGTGGATCCAGTGGGTCAATGGATACTCAGAGCCTGGAGCCAACAGCAACACCCAGACCTGGAGGCAGCACCCTGCCATGGGTGTCCCCAGCGATGGCATGTGCAGTCCCCAGGGTGCACAGAAGTCCATAGAGGAGATGAAGCAGAGGTGAAGGATTTTGGGGAGTGGAGAGGGCAGCACCAGCTGTGGCAGCCGTGGGCGCTGGGCATAGGCTGGCATGAGGATCCGTTGTGGTTGTAGCGCTGGGCTGCCAGCTCACAGCCCTGTGACTGCAGGGGAGGAAGCGGCCCCACGCCCGGGTGATGGGGAAATGACACTGTGGGCTCTGTTCTCAGAGGCAGTCACGATGCTGGGGTGACCCAAGCCAACGAACCCGGGGCAGGGAAAAACTGGCTTGGGTGTTGCCTTCCTGCACAGCGAGGCATCATCCGGGCCTTGCTGCCTTTTCCATCCACAGTCAGAGCACAGGATGTGGGGAACACAGAGGTGATGAGCATTGCCCCAAACATTCTCCTTTCACATAGCTGCCCCAAAGGCAGGAGTTTGCAAGCAGATAGATGTATTTCTATGCAGCAGCATTGCCATGGGTTGCAACCATCTCTCCTCACACCATGGCCTCTGTCCCCAGCTGCTCATGTCTTGGTTTAGGTGCTCTGCCATTTCTGCTCTGGAGGAACAGAGCAGGTTTCTGAGTTATCTCAATGGCAAATCCTTTATTATGGATGCCTGAGTATGGATTATGTCCCTGAAGTTAATTCACATGTGGCTAAGTTACTGTTGCTGTGGGAACCTTTAGTGCTGAAATCCTTGACTAGTGTGTATAAAATTAGAGCTTGTTCTGTGTGTCCCCACTGGCTGCTCTCTGTGACACAGAGAGCTGTGTGCTGCCATTTCCTGGGGAGGGGGGCAGCTTTTCCCATCAGCCAGGGGATTTTTGGACAAACATGATCTTTCCCATTGATGCTCCTCCTTTATTTGGCCATGTTTCTGGCTTGGTGAAAACAATCATAAAACCACAGAGTGGTTTGAGTTGGAAGGAACTTGAGAGATTGTCTTTTTCCAACTGCCCTTCCATGGACAGAGACACCTTCCACTAGACCAGGTTGCTCAAAGCCCCATCCCACCTGGCCTTGAACACTTCCACGGTGGATGACAGCCAGGACCCATGTCCCCACAGCATCCCTGCACGCTCTCCTGGGTCCCTCCAGCCAGGCAGGACATAGCTCCACAGCTTGGGAAATGCAGATGGGTTGGCAAAGCAGAGAACAGGGATCTTGGCAATGTTCCTGAGAATGCAGAAAGGGGCTGGACGCCTCGTTCCTTTCTTGAAAACTTCAGAGCTTTGTTCCCGTGGGTGGGAAGCAGCTTCACAGCCTGCTGCAGGCGCTGAGTGAGCACCATTCGTCCACCGGTGAAGGCAGCTTGTGTGGGGTGAACAGGGCTCTGCAGTGACTTGTGTGGTCATTTAACAGGAATTTGGCCTGGATGAAGCCCAGCCAGCTTCTCCTCAGGCTGTGGGGCTGCTTGGAGGGCTGTAGTGTCCATATCACCACAGCCTCCAAGGCTGTATTGCAACCCATAGCAGTGAGCAGAGGTGGCTGGGGCTGAGGGGGGTGCCCCAGGCTCTGTGGCTGGGGTGTTCAATGGCAGAGCTATGGCAGAGGCTTGGCCTGGGTGCTCTTTCCTATTGAGGTGCTTGGTGGTGGAGCTGCAGATCATGCTGCCCCTGTGCTCACTGCTCTGCCCCTGCTGGCTGCAGCAGTGCTCCTGCTGTATTATGGCAGGGAGCCAGTGCTGGGGCATGCATGGGGCTTACTGTGCCAAGCAGCAACTTCTTGAGGTCCTCAGCTAAAGGAAAAGTGGCTCTTAGCCTGCACATTGGGTGGTGGGCTCAAAGGTGTTGTCTCTGGTTGTGAACCAGATCTTTGTCATTGAATTATCCCCTCTAATTCAGAGCTCAGCTGTGGTGAAAGAAAGAAAATCACTAAGAGGTGCTGGGAAAGGAAAAAAGAACATCAGGAGGCCACAACCTCAGTTCTCTGACTGTCCACATCTCAGGGACACTGGGATCTCTCCAAGAAGGATAGAGCAGGACCAGGGCAGGTTCAGAGGAATACGACAAGGGCATAGAAACATGGAAGCCTATTGATGAAGTACTGCCTGCTTCTGGGCTCCTCTCCAGGTCTATGCCACTGGAGACAGCACTCTGGGCTAGGCAGATATTATGGGCTGTCCATTGGGGTTCCAAAGAAGGGAAGCAGCTGAGTGACCCAGGGTTGGTGCATGACCATAGCAGAACTTTCCTTCTGGAGGAGTAGCTTGGCACAAGCAATGGTCAGCTTTAGTCCAGCTAAAGGGCTTTAGGGACTGAGTTTTGGGGTTGGCAGCAGGGCTGGGCTTGCAGCCAAGTGATGGCTCAGAGCCTACCCTGATGTCCCTTTTACCTGCTGGGTGCACAAGGACAGAGGCGGCTCTTGAAGTGCCTGGGGCAACCCACTCCCCAGGAGATTTAAGTCATGTGACAGAGCTGGGCTGGATGTCACAAGTGATGGCAGAACTCTGTGATGGTGGAACAAAATCACTGTGACCCTCAACAGCCTTTCCCCAAGCAATGCCCTTTTGGAGAGGCAGCAAAAATACAGCACCTTGTGCTAGCAAGGAGAAACCCCCAGGGGGGTTGCCTGCCTGGAAGCTGGACTGGTTTGGGATTACCCAGCACACCCTGACGTGGGGGACAAGGATGCTTGGAGGAATGAATCCCCTGTGCTGGCTGGTGTAGCATCCTGCTGGCTTGTGCCTGAGCACAGGCTCACTGCCACATTACTGATTACTGATGGATGAATACCAGGGCATCCTCTGCTTGCTTTAGGAAATACATCCTGTTTCATGGCAGCTTAAGATTTGGCCCAAGCCTTGCATGGAATAAAGTGATTATTCCAAGCATCTGTAAATCTGCAGCTCCCGAGTGCCTGTGTTTTTGCGTGCAGGTAGGTTAGCTGGTGCTGAGGGAGGTTGTGCTGGGCCATGGCTTGTGCTGCAGTGGTTTGCATGCTGCTCTGGCTGCTTGCTCAGACAGATGCAAACAAGGTCACCCTGGCACCAGAGCATCCTTGTCTCTGAGTGGGGTAACATGTCCTGGTGTACCAGGATTTCTTCACTTGAACAGCAGCCAGCAGTGCTCGTGACACCGTGAACGTGCTCGCGGCCTGCTTTAAACATTTAAGTGCAGATACCAGAAGCCAAGAAAAGTAAAATGCCTGGCTGATTGGCTTATTAGACAGTGAGAGGGAGAGGGAAATCCTAAAGAGTCAGGGACCTGAAATCCTGACCTGGCAGGTAGCTGGAAGGCCTTCTGTGCACATGTGGCCATGAAGCAGCCTTTCCATAGGTACTCCCTTGTTCTCCTCCCATCCATCCTCCATCACCCACCCCTTCTGTGAAGCCTGTGGATTTGGGATGCTCTGTCCATGTGCCTGTTTGGCTGATGCTTTCATTCATCTTTTTTTTCTAGTTTTCCACCTGTCGAGGAAAGTGACATCTGTTGTCCCAGAGAGCTGCCTGCTCATCCTGCTGGGGCTGGGCCTGGGGGGCATCGTGTTGGCCGTGGCAAAGAAAGCTGAGTACCAGCTGGAGCCCAACATGTTCTTCCTCTTCCTTCTGCCCCCCATTGTCCTGGACTCAGGGTACTTCATGCCCAGCCGGCTGTTCTTTGACAACATTGGTGCCATCCTCACCTACGCCGTGGTGGGCACGCTCTGGAACTCCTTCGCCACCGGCACTGCGCTCTGGGGACTGCACCGGGCCGGGCTCATGGGTGGGTGTGCAGGGCTGCCCAGCTTGGACCACGTCCCTGAAAAATAGGTTGGAGGTGCAAAGCACCCCCAGTTTCCTAGCCCACTGCCTCTCCCTGCTGTGGATTCCTAGGAATTACAGCACGAACAGGGTCCTGACATCCTGGGAATGGTGCTCTGGGAGGATGGTCAAGCGTGCAGGACAGACGGGCCCTGCTTGGCACTGAGCTGACTCATGTCTTTGCTATTTTTGTCTGCTGACCTTGGCTAGCTTTGCTGGCTCGCTGCCAGTGTTCCCTGTCCTTGGCTGAAGCCACTGGCCCTGGCTGGCCTGGGCTGTGTTTTGGGCTCTCCTGAGCCCTGAGGAGCCACTTGATGCCTGGACCTGAGGTAGGGCTGCTGATCCACCTTTGGTGGTACCTCCTGGAGGAGCAGTGATGCACCTGGGTGCCAGCAGGGATGTCCCTCATGCTCCTTTCATGTTGCAGCAAGAATGCACTGAGTCCCACTTTTCCAGGGGCATCTCAGAGGTCTGGGAACACTTTTGGGCTCATCCCACTGCATTCCCAGTTGAGATGCTGCAGCCAAGTCACTGGGATCAGATGAGGGACAGGCTTGTTTCTGCCTGGTGAGAGGGGCGCTGGGGTGGCTGGTTTACCTGACCTTGGTCCTTCTGTCGTAACAGATCCAGGTGTTGAAGCTGGGCTGATGGATTTCCTGCTCTTTGGCAGCCTGATTTCAGCTGTGGACCCTGTGGCAGTCCTGGCTGTCTTTGAAGAGGTCCACGTTAATGAGACCCTCTTCATCATTGTGTTTGGCGAGTCTCTCCTGAATGATGCTGTCACTGTGGTGAGTTGCAGCTTGGGAGACTCTAATGTTAAGCCCTGCATGGTCCAAGGTGCTGGAATTCCCCAGGATGGGCAGAGGATGCAAGTGACATCTGTGAGCTGGGGGCAGACCCATGCCATGCTCTCTTGGCCTTTCTTCTCTCCTGGCCGTGGGAGACTGTGCCTGCTGAAATGAGCTGTTACCTGACAGGTTTGGGGTGGAAGATGCCTCTTCCACAGGACCCTTCCTGCCCTGCATTTCTCAAGGGATTTGCCTTGCCTGCAGGTGCTGTACAAGGTCTTCAACTCTTTTGTGGAGCTGGGCCCAGCGCACATTCACGCCACAGACTATGTGAAGGGGGTAGGTGAGTAATTGCCACACCAGCCCCTCTACTTCTTCCTCTATTGTCGAAGTAGAGCGGGGCAAGCACAGGAGCCACTCTCCTGTAGGGTAGGCACTGAGCACCTCAGCTCTGTCATCTCCATGTGTCACGTGCCAGCCATCAGCATAGAACTGCAGAATTGTTTGGGCTGGAAGGGACCTTAAAGACCATCTTGTTCCAATCCCCTGTGCCATGGGCAGGGACACCTTCCACTAGACCAGGTTGCTCAGAGCCCCACCCAACCTGGCCTTGAACACTTCCAGGGATGGCACAGCCAGTCTGTGCCAGGGCCTCACCACCCTCACAGGGATGACTTTTTTCCTAATACCCAATCTAATCCTGCCCTCTGTCAGTTTGAAACCATTCCCCCTTGTCCTGTCACTCCATGTCAATGTCAAAAGTCCCTCTCCAGCTCTTTTGGAATACCCTTTAAATACTGGAAGGGCTTCTGAGGTTTCCCCAGAGTCTGCTCCAGGCCGAACAACCCCAACTCTATCAGCCTGTCCCCACAGCAGAGGTGCTCCAGGGGATGCTTTGGGATCATCCAAAGTTTTGTGCTTCATGGGATGCTTTGGAGGGGATCTGCGTGGGAACATGGCTCTTGGCCAGCCCAGCACGGCATGGCTGTGGGGCACAGGAGCTGGGCTCACTTACTTATGATTCAAATGAGACTTCTCCTCCCACCAGCCTCCTTCTTCCTGGTGAGCCTGGGGGGCACAGCCGTGGGGCTGCTGTTTGCCTTCCTGCTGGCCCTGATCACGCGGTTCACCAAGCGCGTGCGCATCATCGAGCCGCTCTTCGTCTTCCTCCTGGCCTATGTCGCGTACCTGGCTGCTGAGATGGTCTCACTCTCCGCCATCCTGGCGTGAGTACTGAGGTGTCCCCCAGGGGAACCCAGGAAATTGGGGTTGCGGTGCTGAGCAGCAAGGGCAGTGAGTAGACCCACTCCTCATCCCGCCGTAGGGCCATGCCAGCTCCTTCTGCCCCTCTGCAGAGTCACCTTCTGTGGGATCTGCTGCAAGAAGTACGTGGAAGCCAACATCTCCCAGAAATCCCGCACCACAGTCAAGTACACCATGAAGACACTGGCCAGCAGCTCAGAGACCATCATCTTCATGTTTCTGGGCATCTCGGCTGTGGACACCTCCAAGTGGACATGGGACACAGCACTGGTGCTGGGCACCCTGTTCTTTATCCTGCTCTTCAGAGCCGTGGGTCAGTCTGTCCTGCTGTGTATGTGGCTGGTAGCACACAACCCTTTTCATGCCAAAAAGGGATATTGCCCAGGAAAAGTTGGGGCACAACGCCAGCCATGGATCCTGGCTGGGATTCTGTGCTGTCTCCTGGAGCAGGCAGGGTTCTCGCAGCATTCCAGGCTCTCCTTCTCCTTCTTCCCCAGGTGTTGTTCTCCAGACATTCGTGCTCAACCGCTTCCGCCTCATCCCCCTGGACAGGATCGACCAGGTGGTCATGTCATATGGTGGCCTCCGTGGGGCCGTGGCCTTTGCCCTGGTCATCCTGCTGGACAGGGAAAAGGTGAAAGCCAAGGACTACTTTGTGGCAACGACCATCGTGGTGGTGTTCTTCACTGTCATTGTGCAGGTGAGGATGGGCGCTCTGCCCTCCTCCAGTGCTGCTTTCTTGCCCCAGAACTGGCCTGGGGACATGTGCTTTGGGAAAGTATCTTTTTTCAAGTGACCTTTGGTCCTCAGTGCTTTCTGGCACCCCATCCATCAGCAGGTGTGCAGCCCTGCAATGGGGACTGTTACGATGATGGGGCCATGGTCCACGTTGTTTTCCCACTGGCATTTTGTTCTGGGACTGGCTCCAGGAGCTCCAAGAGTGAATGCCTGTCCAGGCTGCTCTCTTTACAAAGCTGCTGAGGGGCCCCAGCTCTGGCATTCAGCAGCCTGGGAAGGGAAGCCACAGGGAGGATGAATATGAGTCTAGGGGAAGGGTGACTGGGGGTGTGCACCATGGCACAGGGGTCAGGTTGGTAGGGGCATGCATGGCTGCCACAGCCACTGTCCCCAGTCACTTCGTGCTGCTTCTGCTCCCCATGCCCCAGCCACGCACCCTCTTGCCCTCCCAGTCTTTCCCTTGCCTTCTCCTGCCATTCTAGGGCCTCACCATCAAACCCCTGGTGACGTGGCTGAAGGTGAAGCGCAGTGATCACCACAAACCCACGCTGAATGAGGAGCTGCATGAGCACGTAGGTGATAGTGCCAGAGGCTGCCTGGCTCCCCTCGTGTGTGGGGCTGGGCAAGGGCCATGTATGACCTTGGCGTCCTCAGGGCACCCACAGCCTTGTCACCACTCCCCCTCTTCCCCTCACTCAAGGCCTTTGACCACATCCTGGCAGCAGTGGAGGACATCGTGGGGCACCATGGCTACCACTACTGGCGGGACAAGTGAGTGTCTTACACAGGATCCTCTGCTGACTGTTAGTGAATGCGAGACACATGCCAGCCACAGGGACATCTTGGGGCTCTCACAGGAGGACACTCCTGCTATGGGCAGGGCAGCAGGACCAGGAAGCTTGTATGTCTGTCCATGAGTCTGGATAGGTACGTTCTGGCAGAGAGGGGTCAGGCAGGTGTGGCTGGGGATGCGTGGAGCTGGCATTGCTCACCAAGGTCAGAACTTGGGGTGTCCATGTTGGTGGCAATGGCCCTCTGTGTCCTCATGGATGGAACTGCACTGGGCACTGAGAAGGGAACAGCCCTGTTCCTGCCTGGGCAGTGTTTATCTGCAGCACAGGGACAGGAAAAGGATGCAAAAAGCCTGTTTCCTGCAGGGGAAGTGCTCCAGCAGGGTGGCCCGTATCCTACTCCCACTGCCTCTCACAGACCTGATGGTGTCTGGCTTCCCCTTGGGCAGGCTGAAGGGTGACCATGTCCCCTCCACTCCTGCTCTCCCTGACAGTGTGCACAGCCAGGTCCTGCGTGCCCAGCCTCCCTTCGCTATACTTGGGACACTCAGCCTTGTGTGGGTAGATATCCCTGGCTGTGTTACCCCATGGGAGCTAAACTGCCTGTGGCTTCATCTCATGGCAGGTGGGAGCAGTTTGACAAGAAATACCTGAGCCAGCTCCTGATGCGGAAATCTGCCTACAGGCTGCGGGATGAGATCTGGGATGTTTACTACAAGCTGAACATCCGTGATGCTATCAGCTTTGTCGATCAGGTACCAGCTGTAGTGGTGTCCAGGATGGCCCTGGCAGGAGAGGTTCCCCTCATGTATAGCCACATATGCACCCTCTGGCTGGGCAGTGGGGACCTGCCCATCCCAGCTGGGTCCTTGCTGTCATGATGCCAGCCTTATCCTCCCACCTCCCAGGGTGGCCATGTGCTCTCGGCCGCCAAGCTGGCGCTGCCCTCCATGCCCAGCCGCACGTCCATGTCAGAGTCATCAGTCACAAACCTCCTGTGAGTACACCCATCCCTCTGAGCTCCTGGACAGACCTCCTTGGACCTCACAGCTGCCCTGTTCCCTGGGGGTGGCTGGCACCAGGGCAGGGCACAATGTGGGCATGGAGCCCAGCCCATCCATCTCCATTTCCCGGCAGGAGGGAGAGCGGGAGCGGCGCGTGCCTGGACCTGCAGGTGATCGACACGGTGCGGAGCCGGCGGGACAAGGAGGACGCTGCCATGCACCACGTGCTGCGAGGAAGCCTCTACAAGCCCCGGCGGCGGGTGAGCACCCCTGGCCACGGCGTGCGCTGACCCCGAGGGGAGCAGCACCTGCAGGAGGAGCAGGGATGGACGATGCTCTGTGCGGCCAGCTGCTCACCCTGTGTCTCTTTGCCTCTCCCTCGGCCAGTACAAGGCCAGCTACAGCCGTCACTTCATCTCTCCAGATAAACAAGAGCGCCAAGATAAAGAAATCTTCCGGCAGAACATGAAGAGGCGTCTGGAGACCTTCAAGTCCACAAAGCACAATGTCTGCTCCTCCAAGAGCAAGGCCAGGCTGAAGGAAAAAGGCAGGAAAAAGGCAAGTCCTCCCCAAGCTCCTCTTCTTTTCCTAGCTTGAGATTTGATCACCCCAGGATGCAATAAGAGAGGTCCTTTTGGGGTGTAGGTGAGGTGCTGCAGGGCATCAGCAGCTCCAGAGCCAGAGGGGAAAGTGGCTCATCTCTTCTTAGTCCTCTTGATGCTGCATGTAGGTGTTGTGTGTCCCTGTGTCCCCAGCATGCCATCAGTGCTGTGGGGTGGCTCTTCACTGAGCAAAGCCCTGGAGGAGCCCCAGGTTCATTTTGCAAGAGCACTCAGCATAAAGCAGCCTCAATGTTGGTGCAGATCCAAGCTTGGAAGTGTGGCACTACACCTCAAATTGAGCTTTAGGTGTCTTCTTGTTTGGAGGCTTTTGAAGCCATTGCAACTGAGCAGTTCCTTGTGGGGCCATGAAGATGCAAAGCCTAAGGGCTAGAAGCCATCTGCCATGTAGCCAGGGTGGGAATCTGCATGCCCAATGTTGGCTGGCTCGCAGGACCACCTATTGGGTTTAGGGCTTTGCACAGGGCAGGTCCCAGCCAGTTCCTCTTCTTTCACAGAAGAACATCTCTCTGACCAAAGAGGCACCCAACGGGAAGACGCACAGAAATGTCCCCTGGCAGGATGCAGGTAAGGCCAGTGGCAGGTGAGAATGGCAGGTCCTGTCAAGGGGACCTGGTGGCATGGCCTGCCAGCTCAGTGGGATGAGAGCACCCAGGATTGCACCAGCACCAAACCAACCCCCTCCATCTGCCTGCAGCTCCTGTCCTGGTGATGGTCAGCTCAGAGGAGGAGGAGAGTGATAGCTCGGAGACAGAGAAAGAGGATGATGAGGGGATTGTGTTCGTTGCTCGAGCCACTGATGAGGTCCTGCAGGGAAAGACAACTCCTGGTAGGCACCAATGCTCCATACCAGGGCAGCTGCCATTGGGTAGCTTGTCCTTCCTCTGCCTGTGGAGCAAAGCTGCCTTGGCCTCGGCAAAACCATTTAACAGAGCATGAATGGGAGAATCACTGCCCTCTGGGGGTATGGCAGAGCCTCCCTGTGTCCTGCATCCCTGGGCCAGCACGTGGTGTGATTCTTGGGGTTGTGCTGCATAGGAAAAGGAATTGGACTCCACAATCCTTGTGGGTCCCTTCCAACTCAAGATATTCTAGGATTCTATGGCCATTTAGTAGTGGTTGGTTCTGCAATGTTTGCAGGGTCCAAGGAGAGACTGAGAGCTGTGCAAGCTCCCTCTCACTGTCCCTCCATCTGCATCTCCAGGCAGCCTGGATGTCTGCCCCAGCCCCTGCATCATCCCTCCATCACCAACCTTGGCAGAGAAGGAGCTGCCATGGAAAGGAGACCAGGCTGATCTGGCTGTTTATGTCTCCTCGGAGACCACCAAAATTGTGCCAGTGGATATGCAGAAGGCGTGGAACCAAAGCATCTCCTCCCTGGAGAGCATCGCTTCCCCCCCAGGCACCGAGAGTGGACCTCAGCACAGGAGATTTGCCTGCCCTGTGCTGGAGGAGCAACCCCAGTCTGCAAGCCAGGCAATGCCAGAGCAGAGCTCCTGCTTCCAGTTCCCCAGCCACATCTCCAAGAGCGGCCGGTCACAGAGTGACAGCAGCCCGGACGGTCCTGAGCAGCAGGAGCTGCAGCCTTTGATGGCCACAGAGGAGCAGGGCAGGATGCCACCCACTGCAGAGCCCAGGTGGCTGATGTTCAACAGAGCAAGCCACCTCTGAGGCACCCTGTGGATTGGGAAGGGGCTGAGAGCTGCAGACAGGCTATGACCTGCTGACCACTCTATCTTGCATTGCAAAGCTTGTGTGTGTCTCCATAAACTCCAGGAGTGGCAGGAGAGCCCAGAACAACTCCTGGAGCTGTACTCCAGGTGTGCTTTGCCCATGCACCTACTGATTCAAACTTGGTCAATAATTGGTCTTTGTGCTGCAGCAGCAGGTACCAGCCCCTGTCCACCCAGGAAGGCACAGATCCCAAACCTCATTCTTCCTCTCTGGTCCCTACACATCTCTGCAGCTGGGAAGTTAGAGATATTTCTCCCAGGGCTGGGATCCCAAACAGACTTGATCCTCTCATGGCTGTGCTGCCTTGAGGTGGTGGCTGCTGGCAAATGGACTGTGGCTGCTCACAGGTGTAAGGGTATGAGCTGATCTCCAGCCTGACTGTGAGTTGGAGACCTCTGGGAAAAGGGCTGAGAGCAGTTCTGGTGCACAAGAGCCCACCCACACCCAGTGACTGAGCCATTGACTTCAAGGCAGCCACAGTGCTGGTTCCTCAGAGCATGCATGGGGCTCAGCCAGGAGCTCAGAGATAGGCTCCTTGCCACAACAGCCCTGTGTTCCCCGGGTTATGGAGGCACCACAGAGGCAAGGCCATGACTTTCTCAGGACTGGGAGCAGCGCTCCTGGGGTTTGGCTCCACCAGGAGCTGGACTAGTGAACGCACAGGGACTCCTCTAACAGCCAACCTGCTGTGCCAGCCTCACACCCGTCGCCTGGATGTGTTCCCAACAGCTGCAGTGTTCAGCTTTCTGCCTTTACTGGGAGGCAGCTGCCCTGCACAGCATCCTTGGTGTTCACTCAGCCAATGTCTCAGTCCCTCCAATTGCCTGGGGTGCATCAGCTGGGAGGACTGGTCATGGTGCAAGGAGTGGAACGAGCAGCAGGTATGAATGTACATCAGGAAAAGGGTGATGGGGGGTGTGAGCAGCATGCATCTTCAAAGGTCTGTCCCCAACACTTGCATCCCAGCCACCCCTGTTCCCTTCTCAGAGGATGGTGGGAGCTGGTGGCCCACACAATGAATTATTTGTAGTGTGACCCCAAGGGCCAATAATTGCTCCCCAGGAACTGCTCAACACACAAAAGAGCACAATGGCTGGGCACTGGCAGAGCAGGAGGGTTAGGGGTTGCTCCTATTTGGGAAAAATGGGGACTTGGACTGTTAATGCTCCAAAGCAGATAAAATCCTGCCTTTCCCAGCTCTATGGGTATGCTGAGACAGCAGGTGCCAAGGGGACACTTGGATGCACTGGGTGGGTGAGCCCAGTGTGGAGCAGGTGAGCTAGCTGGTGGGACCCCCAGCCCTGTCAGCAGGGCTCAGCAGAGGCCATTCAGCTCTGTACTTGTTCCACCAGTTGAGCATGAGGTTTTTAAAAGGTTTTTATATAGTTTTGCATTTCTGGTATGACTTATTCTAGTTTTGATTTCTGATATTGGGCCATACTAAATCTCTAGTTGGGTCAGTGTTTTCTGTAGCCATGGGCACCACAAATGACTCAAGACTTAATATATTATTTGCAAGGATATTGTTATAATGTGAAAATATATGCAGAGTATTTTGTAATGTTCAATAAACTGGAGTTGGAGCAGATGTTGTGGTCTGGTCTGTGTTGTCTGGGAACCTCTGCCCATCCTGGTTTGGTTGTCCTTTGCAGGCACCAATGTCCCTGTGCCTCTCTGTTCTTCTCTACTTGAGGCCCCAATCCCCCTCTCTTGATGTGCCTAACTGATTTCCCGGTTTCCATAAAGTTTGTGGAAAATGTGAAATTCTTTCCAAAGAGATGCTTGCCTGCAGCCGTCTTAGGCCATGTAGAGGGAGCAGCCAGTGAGAGACCAGACCCTTCTGCCCTGAGCTGTGGCTGCACAGCCACCAGCATGCTGGGGGCCCACATCTTCCCATGTCCTCTCTCCTTGCCAAAAAAATGTTTTAAAGGGGTCTGTTTCAGGGTATTCTGGGTCACAGGAGCCTCCTTGCATTGGTGTGTGCTGGTTTTGCTCTTCTCTTGATCTCATGTTCTCCACTTTTCCTAAAGGAAAGTAAATGTGGTTTACTTGATTCACAAGGTAGATGTTTGGCTTGTATTGAATCTGGCATCCGCCATCAACCTCTGGTCCTTTTTGGCAGGGTCAAATGTAGCTTCTAGCCCTGTTAACTTTGCACTGGCCCCTGTGAAAGCTCTTGCTTCTTGTGACATTCCCCATCTGCCTTGTATCCCACCAACAATGCTGCTGGCTGAGCTGTGCTCTGCATGCTGGATCTCAGTGCCAGCATTGCCTGCAGCCACAATTGCCTTGGCAGTGCACCAGGCTGTGTGGGCCAGGTTGTTTCCTGGAAGAGGTGGGTCTGCAGCCTTCAGGTCCTCAGAGGAGGGAAAGCAGAAATCTCAGCTTCAGGAAATGCTGGGGCTGGTTGCTGCTCTCTCATTCAGATATCTGAGCCTAGCAGCTAACATGTGTGCAGGCTCTCCATGCCACCAGCCAGCAGCTGGGAGCCCCTTCTTCCCACCCTCAACCCCAGCCTTGTGAGTGGAGATGGTGGCTCCTTGCCAGTTTTTATTCTTGTACTCTGTATTTCACCTTAGAGCATCCTGCCTGCACAGGACTTTTCTGATCTTTCCAGCATAGCAGAGAGTCGTCTCTTTCAGCCTAAAAATACTGAAGTGCTTCAGTGGAAAAACACAAGGAGTGGGCCAAACCACGAATGCATGTGCCCAAATTTCTGCTTCTCTGGGACAGAGTAAGGCACAACCACAGGAGCTGCTTGTCAGACTCTAACCCAGAACAACCCTCTGACTGTGACTGTAAGTAACCCCATCCCAGGGCAGACTATCACAGACTTGTCATTTTGCACCCAGGCTTCTGCTTAGAGCCTGCCATTAAACCTGCACATTTTTTCCACAGGCATTTGCTTTCTCCAATACTCAGCTCCTCCAGTTCTTCTGTGGTACCAAAACTTGTGAAGTCAGCAGGGGATGTAAGGCAGCTCTGGCATCAGTTGTGTGGAAGAGCTGTGGGCAACGGATTGGTTTTGGCCATCTTACATGTGAGTCTTAAAATCACCACGTTGCTTTTGCACAATGCACATTGGAGCATCGGGTAAATTTCAGACTGGAGAGGACTTGGGAAGCCCATGGTCCAACCCCAGCTCCATGCAGGGCTGGTAGCAAAACTAGACCAGGTAGCTCAGAGTCCTGTCCCACTGGATTTGGAATGTCCCTGAGGATGGAGGTGTCAACTCTGTCCCAGAACCACACCACAGCTACACCAGTCTTGCACAGAATGAATTTCTCCTTATGCTCAGTAAATATTTCCACAGGGACAGGTTGTCCCTGTTACCTCTTGTTCTACCAAGTGCTTTGCTGGGAAGAGTTGGGCTGTGGTTTCTGTGTGCCACCTTGATGGTAGCTCCCCTCTGCCTTATCTTCTTAAAGCTGGTTCTCTCTGACATATATATGTGTACATATATACATACATGTATATATATATATTCTTTTGGGAAGCCCCAGATTGGAGATAGCACCCAGTTGTGTCTCACAGGTACCAAGTCTAAGAAATAATAATTTTCTTGAACCTGCCAGCTTTGTATTCTCTACTGCAGCAAGGGTGCTGTTGACTCACATGTGTAGTTGCTGATCCTGCTCTGTTTCTGGAGCACTTCTGACACCCTCTTGGGAGATTTTCACACTGCTCTACACGGGCAGAAGCAGTGGGAAGTGAGTGAATAGAAGCCAGCTCCTCGCCTCTCACTCACACAAAGCATGGCAGAGGCTTTGGCCATGCTCATGTTTTCATGGGGAGCAGCAGGAATGCAAATGCAGAAGAATTCAGGAAAGGTGTTGAGTCTGATTGTATCTGATACAAATATTTTGGAGACACATCAGTCTGTTCCTTGCTCCTGCCTCCTCATGTCCATCTGTCCAGGCATCCATCTCACCTCCGATCAGACTGAACACCTCCCCTGAATTCTGCATTTGCCTTCCCACTCTTCGCACCTGAAGCAGCCATCTCTACTCCCTGCTTTCACTGGGAGCCTCCTCTGCCTGCTGGCGAAGGGAACAATCCGTTTTCCCTGTGGCGTTCCCTCCGGAGGGGGATGCCAACCCTGCCCCTGGTCAGCCCCGCTGCTGGCTGGTGAATCTGAGCAGAATTTGCTCGGCTGAGGGATGCGAGCGGGCCGGGATGCGCCGCAGCGGTGACGGAGCCGGGATCAGCCGGCAGCCGGGGCGGATAATGAGGAACAGATTCGCTCTGGGCAGTGGTTCCCATGCTGCGTTCCAGGGCAGGGCGGCCAGGATGGGAGAGCCTCTGTGCTCAGCACTGCATCCCTCCGGCTCCAGTGGAGCCAGCCCCTCGGCTGTGCCTGCCGGCTGCCGGCACTGAGCGGCCCCGGGCTCCCCGCAGGGCTGGGGACTGTCCCCAGCGGCTGTGCCACCCCGTGCCTTTCCCCAGAAAGCTTTCCCCACAGCCCGGCCGTGCAAGGAACAGGCTGCAGCGCGGACTGGCTGAGGACAGACAAGACCAGAGGGATCTTCAGCTCAGCAGGAGCTGCGTGGGGTGACCCACACCTTTCTTCGTGGCTGGGACTTCCTTGCTGTTCTCTGGAGGAGCAAACAAACCTGTAGGAATCCCTGAGGACTGCGTTATGAGGCTGCTGCTCCTGGGGATTTCTGCAGAACAGCCAGAGTGGAAGCCAACATGGCTTTGATTTTATGAGTACCCCAGATGCAAGAGTTGTGATCTTCCCTGCAGCCAGGCCTAGCTGCTCCTCATAGCCTCTTGGAAGGCAAGGATCCCTGAAGAAGCCACCTGGGCTCCTCTCACCTCATCTTCTCCTGGCATCTGTAGCCACACATCCAGGCTGTCCTGAAGGTAAATGAAATGTGTTGGTGGGTTAGCTGGCGAGGAAGGGAGGGAGGGTGCTGAGGACACTTTGGGGAAGTGACCACCAGCCCAGTTGGTCTGGTCTACATCAGACCACAGGGCACCCCGAGATTGTGGACAGCCCAGGAAGAAAGGCTTGGAAAGGCCACAGGGTGCTGGTAGTGACCAAACTCTGCAGCAGCTGTCCTGTATCTGTGCTTTCCTCTGGCACAGCAGTGCAGGGCAATCGCTGCCTGCACACAAGCTTTGCCTCCTGAAGCCCAGCTAAAGCCACACCGTTGAAGTTGGAGAGCCATTTAAAGCGTTGCTTTGGCTCCTTGGCTGGCTGGGGGAAGTTGGCTTCTGGTTGTGCACCCACCTGTGGCCTCGCCGTGTGTGGCTCCCTGGCAGTTTTGGGTCTTTGAGGCTCTCACAGGCAGCTGGATGAGCTGTGGGCTCAGACCTGCCTTGAGAGCCCTCCTGTAGGCATGGCTGGTGCTGGGACTGTGTATGGCTTGTGCAGGAGTCACCCCCTCCAGATTTTTCCTGGACATTTGGGTTCTGCCTGCTGTCTCAGAAATCCCAGTCTCCCAAGGACCAGTATATTCTCTTCTCTACCACATATGTGCATGTAGATACACATATTTTCAGTAGACATCCCTACCCTCCTATTTATGAAGAAAGCTGGCAAAAGCTTCAGAAAGGTATCCCAGAAAGACAGAGAAAGAAATAAAAAAGAAACAAATATGAAGGCTAGTTAGTTTTCCCACGTTGTGGTGCGGGGCTGGCTGGTGGGAGCAGGGTGGGGAAGGAGCACCAGCCACATGTGCTGGGATGGAAGGGCTGTGGAGCAAGCAGGTGGGACACACTGCTGCCGGGGAGTTAATCCATGATCCCTGCTAGGTTCCGATCTTTGCTTTATTCTGCTAGTGAACAGATAGAACTGTTAAAAAGGTTTAACGGGTTTTTTTTTGCCTTAGTAAAAATAGCTTTAGAAGCAAACAGGAAATTACAGACTGAGGAGCGCAATGAAAAGGGGAAAAAGGCAGCTACCTCGCTGTGCTTGGATTTGCCTAGAGATACAGCTCCACATGGGGTGTCGCTTGCCCAAAGGAAAACAAATTGCCCCCAAAGCGGTGGGGATCGGGGGATGGGGGTGTAGGGGAGCATCTCCCCTCCGGCGAGGGTGACACCGAGGGTCGGGAGAGGGACCGGGACCGGCTGAGCCCGCGGTAGCGGCGGGAGGGGG